>LYUA01001009.1:173051-186404 GCA_002093875.1 Calopteryx splendens | reverse complement strand
ATCAAACGTTGGGGGTGAAGGCACCACTGAGTGAAGGAGGCGGGGGGGGCATTGGTGCAGGGGTATCTCCGGGGCAACTAGGGCGTATCTCCGGGGTAGTTCATTAGAGGTTTCCAAGGGACGGGATCTTGCGGGCTTGCGCGTTGGTGTGCGTGTGTGTGTGTTTTGGGGGATGACTTAAAAAGGGAGTTTCGGGAGGGGGGAGTGATGTTGGCTGTTGGCGGGGCTGGGGTTGGTGGTGGTGGGTATCTCGGGACTGTGGAACGGGGGAAAGGGGTGCGACTGGGTCGTCTGCTATGGGGCAATTTCGCCTCTCTCCGCACAGGGAATGAATAATTCGCTACTTCGGGAGGATTATCGGAAATGGTTGTTTGGCTCGCGTCCGCCCGCTGAAACCGCGGGGGCGAGACAAAGGGCCGCCTTGGTCTCCGCTACCGTGGCACGTTCAACCCCAGATCTTAGGAGTCTGTAAAAAGACGTCCTTGGAGCACGCGACTCGCCCTTCGGAGCCCAAATGCGGGTTGTCGTAGATATTTTTTGCCGCGGAACATTTGAGATCCTTTCTTATATATGGAGCTATTTTTCAGCTGATTATTCATTTCCCGTTTCCCCAAGGAATCGTTTGAGACGAATGTACGAGTTACCTCATAGAAATATTTTTAGGTGCTGGTTTAAAATTTTTTTTCATAGGTGATCAACTCTTCCATCCTATTTTATATAACAATTTTTTCAGTGTGACAGTCGGTGAAGGTAGTCCTCGATTAATTTTTATTCCCCGCGAATTCTATCGTGCTCACACAGCCCACTTATAATTTTCACGCCCATTGGCCCGATCCGGCATTGCATATCCTTCAATCCAGCTGGTGGAAGACTGAAATAAATTTATAGATGGGACGTTAACTCTTTATAAGTTGTAAATATTATTAATGATAACCAGATTTTTAATATTTTCTGATAGGAAATGGAAAGATGTGACAATGTTGTAATATTAATTATATTAAGTCATTTATTCATCATCAGTATTTCAATCATAAGGTTGTTTGAGTGCCCCCCTGCACTCTTCTCTATTTGAAATTAATTCCCCTACACCCTGATATTTTTTCTGTATTGAATACTCCTTCATTTGTCATATGCACTTGTCTCTTGTTCTTCTTTGCGTAACCTTCGCTTCAATTTTTCCTTCCATTATATTTCTAACTGATCCGCTGTGGCTCAAGATGCGTCGACTCCTGGTTCTTTTTTGCCGTTAGTTTCTCCACAGTTTCTTTTCCTCTATTGCTCTTCTATATACAGTTTCATTACTCACTTTATCTGTTAATTTAGTCTTCAGCATTCACCTCCAGCACAATGTTTCGAAGGTTTCTATTCTTCGCTGTTCCACTTTTACAATGGTCCATGCCTAGAACTCATATGTTAAAAGTTAATATTTTCTAGGTGAAAGTCATAATCCGTCCCAGCGATACTTTAGAAAGCACTTAGGTGACCCAGATGGCAAAAAGTTCAGGGTACGTTGTTCAAACTTCCCTTGTAGTTTTCCGCTTTTTAGCTACTCCACTATTTATCCTTTCAGTATTCCTCTTGAGTTAATTTTCTATTCCTGAATGATGTATCCTGTTGCTTGTGCTCTCTTTCTACTTCCTCGGCGTCAGTTCATGAGTCTATCTTACCGTTTAAACTAATGATATTGATTAACAGCGCGCGTATGTAACTTTATTTGTACTTGACAACAGGTAGTTTTAAAATAATTAATGCATATTCAATGATAGTGAATACGTTGATGATATAGCCAAACTTGCGAACAAGGCCCCTGCATATTGGCTTAATTATATGTTTAATCATATCAGTGAAAAAAATTTTAAATCTCCAGCTAAAGCAGGTGAAAAATTTATCGCTGGCATTTTATGGTCACATTTATATTTTAAACTCAGACGTTTCTAGCAGATTCTCTTGGAAAACGTTGGAGTGGACACAAGAATATTGGTTTAATTTCTGCTTTAGGTTATGATCTCATAGAAATAAACAGAAGTATCTGCATATGTGGGCTTTTTATAGGGAAATGATTTTCCCGAGTTAAAAACATTGTTTTTATTTGCTCCATATTGGCTAACAATTTGTGTTTGAATTAAATAATAATTTGTGTTTGTCATGTAGGGGTAAAGACAATTTTCCCTTGTTTATGAGTAGTATTCTAGATTTTCATCCGTGATTCATTTCCGGCAATATTTAATGGAGTAAATATGACTCAGTTTTTCAGCTGAATTCTGCATTATGTGGACATGATTGCCTTTGTCCGGTGTGAAGTAGGCGTTAGTAATTACCCTCCTAACGGATAACGGTAGGTTTGCTGGTCAGCGGATACGGAGCACCATTATTAAACATGAGGAATGCTGAATATTTCACATTAAGTTTCCTTCCTTATAATACTTAATGAAAAATGTTAAAACTAAATATTAAAAGAGCATCTTATATCCCTTTAATTCAACTTTTCCTTGACTTTGGGCGCTTACGTTTAGTTACACTTACATTAGGCTCTTATAAATGGACTACATTGGGCCACAAGCTTACATACTGTTTGCTCTTTCCTAGCACTCTATGAAAAACTGTAATGTGTTCTTTGAAATAGGTATTTTTACTCGGTAATTGATTTAATCGGATATGATCCTCTATAATGGTTGATGATATCCATTGCTAAGTTACAGACGGATTTAGCCGCAGATAAACGCTGTTTTCTTTATTATTCGTTATTGCACGAGTAGTATTTCGAGCGTTGGTTAAAATAGTACCTAATGTGTATTTAGAGTCTATCGGAGTTACCTGAAAAAGGAAGTTACCTATCAAGAGATTTCCGATGGCAATCACTTTCGTCTGCGAGTGCTTATTCTTACCGTGGTAGTCTATCCGTCTTATAATGAAACCGAAGACATTGGAAACTCTGCTACATTTTCCTTCCAAGTTACTTGGCTCATAATGAAATGACCTTCGAGTGTGTGTAATGCAATATATTAATTCCTCGGTTACTTTATTTGATCGAATCTGAGTCTTCAGAACTGCAAAATTCATAAACTTCTAATTTTGGGACCTAAAATCTATGAAAATAGTTGATTTGCATCCCAGCATTATTTGAGTTCCCTACCCACCTTATTTATTTATGTTTGTGAAATGTCATAAGCATTTGGTTTTAAATTACCCTTGTTTAATGTAAGTAATCAAGTTTTGAGCATATTAACATAATTATATACTTACGACTTGGAAGCAATATCATTTAGCAAAGGATCCCGTCTTATAATTAGAAGTTATTTATAGGGTGCACTCGTTATCTTTTGAGGGAGGTTACATTAAAACTGCGGGCACATCGCGTGCGGGACTTCCTTCAAGTGCTGGGAAAACATTTTTGCTCAATTTTCTGCGGACGCCACCATGTAATTTGTGAAACACTTCTAATTGTTATTTTTTTTCGATCCCTTACTCATCCGCGTTGCAGACGTGATTCGATATTGAAAGGAAACTTGGAAATTAACCAAGATCCTCTCGAGATAATGGTGAGGGATAAAAGCAATTCGAGGTCACCGTGCATTTTTTGCGCAGTTCCCTTCACTCGGGTGAGCCCGCAGGGTTTCCATCGGAGCGTACATATTAACGGAACGGCTGTCCGACCATTTCTCTCGCACTGCAGACTGGCGGCAGTACGTCCTCATGAAGTGAGCAATTCCGGCGGGCCATTAATTATTATGAAGCACGATTTACCCCTACGTAACATTTAAATGTAATCAAATGAAATCGTTATACTGAATCGAATTTGATTCATTGTGTTTTAAAAAAAATTCCCCACTCCCACAAAGGGTTGCATGCTTATACTTGCATTTTTGGCGCTCTTTCATTAACACTCTCGTGTTGCTCATAATTGTGCGTCTACCCATAATGTCAAGTCAGAAACATTGTCACTGTGCAAATAAGATGTATAGGAGTAATGGAGTAATGGAGTCTGGAGTAATGGAGTATAAGGTTTGCAATCGTGTGATGGACAACGGGAATTATTATTGTCTCTGTAAATAAGAGCGCTTATATTGGGGCGCTATTCTATCCATCCAATGATGTTAAATAAAATATCCAGCCTAAAAATATTGCCTTTAATGCCGTTCCTTCGTATCCATCTTTCAATTGATACATTATTTAAACTTCTGAGACGTTTGCTTCACCATGGAATCGTTGAAAAAATATGAAAAAAAAATTAAAATAATTATTGTTTGGTGGTGTTTTCTTTTTCGTGCATATTCACACTGTCGTAACTTTCAATCACGTTTTCCGCTTTAAAATCCAAGAATAATTGACTGTAATTATTGATTTGTAATATTCTATGCATTTATTCCTTTAGGTGGGTGACTTTACCACCTCATTGTAGCAAAGGAGCATATGAAGCTTAGAGCGAAAGTAATAGGCAAGTATGTAAACCTGAAGTTAAGAAGAAAAAGGTTGTTCACAATGATTCCGCATAGCATACAACATCAATAATGTATGAAATGTGAACCAGGGGCGGGTAGATGGTCATCTAGATTATTTGCATTTATCATTAAGAGCTGAGCGTTTTCTTTGGGATTTATGAACTTCCGTGCCCATAGGAGCCCGAGTCATCGTTACCGTGCAACGCAATGCAATAGATAGGTACTATCAATTATATTTTCTTCTATCTTATTTTTTTCCAGCATAACAATTTACGTTACACAAGTTTAATTTAAAAGATACGTTAACCTTTTGGAGATTTTGTTTATTGTTAAGTTATGAAAGTGGTCTATTCTTACTGCATCATATTAATTTTAGTTTTATACTTTTATAAATGTGACAGTTACCTATGTCAGCGCCAAAAATTATCTTCCCAGACCCGAAAGAGGCTTCTGCCTTTTTCGGGGTTCGCCGGCGTTAACACCAATCTTTTATCTAATTTTTGTACCATCATTGCCTCCAGCCTTTGAAAGCGAACTTAGTTTTATTTCCCTTTTTCAGAAGAAGGGATTAAAAAAAAATCTTTATTTTATACCAATAAAGAAGCATACATTATTGCGTATTATCCAGCGGTGAAAGAATAATATTATTAATAGTAGAATGATATGCGCACTGTTTTTAATTCGTCCCAGGAAGCGAATATGTGCCGATATATATGAGTTAGGTATGCCATTGAAATGAACCATAATTTTGAAAAAACAAAATTATGAGCCGATATATTTTCATTTTCGCTCTTCTACTGTCATGGCTCGGTAGGTTATCTAAGGGTTCCGTATTTTTTCAACTTTAACCTAACACATAAAAACTTCTTAAAAGCCTTTATTTTCCCCGTTATTTCACTAACGTGCACACTCGATTTGTTTTATGTTGGATATTTCAACCATTCTGAATCGCTTCCTTCTGCCGTAAGGGATATGTTTGTTTTTGCTTCGGAGTGCATTGACCTTTGAAACTTGATTATTCTTGTTTTTTTAGCTAGTATGGATTCGGCGTGATTAATTGAAAGCGTACGTAAACGTCGGAAGTAGACTTTTCTATTCCATCAATAGAACGTAATATCTAAGGGATATTGCTTGTCTCATGAATTTCATTTCTCTTGCTTTGTGATTAATTTGCCATACAAGTTATACCAGGATATTTGCTTCATATTTCAAGGCGATATGCCACATTGTGTTGTTATTTAAACACGCTTTTTTTTAGGGCATTGGAAAGTTTCATCCGCACGCTTTCCGTGAGGATGGATCGAGGAGAACGTCTAGTAACGCCCTCATATTCTTGACCCAATTTTGGCTCTTTGAATCGTTCGAAATGGACCTTTCCATGCATTCTATCCCGTCAAAAATGATAAATTAAGAACTTTATTTGGTCGAGCGCGGCGATTAATTCTTGCGCAGTTTTTTTTGTCCTCTTCCCTCCGGATCGAACGGATTCCCGCCGCTGCCGGAGTGCAATTCGTCTGAAAGTACCGCCGCATATATTTTCCCTTCCATCTGCGCCCGAGCCCCTACTTGCACGTAGGTGGGGTAGGCACCTCCTCGTTTCATTTCCCTGCTGGATGGCACGGACGTAAACTCCTCACCGTAGAGGAGGGTATCCGCCGCGGGGAGGGATCCGCACCTTAATATTCCGCACTGTGTGCCGAGGAATTGAGGGGGGGGGGATGCGTGCGTGTGTGAGCATGAGAGATGGTAAGAGAGAGATGCCGAAGGAGAAAGGTAAGGCGATTCGAAATTTCTCCGCCGTCTTCCTCCTCCCTTTGAGCGAGTCACGAATTGGGTCAGGGAGGTCGCTGTTAAGGCGCAGATGAAGGCGTGAGAGCGAGTCTGCGAGAGAGAAGTACTCTTCACCTTTCTCTCCACATCTCTGTATATTCCACGATACCAGGGAACCCCCCAGGGGTCCCGTTTCTCATGTATATAAAATCAGTTTGCTACAGTTGTCTTTATAAACGTCACAAATCAATGAAGCTATTGAATTGTAAGACGTGTTTAGACAAGATCGGTGTTACCTAAATGAAACGGCAGATATCCATAGATTCTCGATCAATATCGTTCTCATTTATGAGTGCTCATTCTTGTAGACAATGAAAATATTTTAATATGAATCATTTATCTATTATAACTCTTGTAATATTGCTAAAATAATTAAAAAATATGGTGCATTTTCCTTTGAAGTAACTTAGTTAATAAAAAACTGTATAAAAATGTAAGAAGCACTACAATTCCTTATTTTGCCAGGTACTTAATCTAATCCAGTAAGAGTTCGTAGCACTGTGAATGTCGTGTGTCTCTGAAAGTCATGGTAAGGTAATAGTGTGCACATACTAAAAATACTACAATTGAGTTATCAAATTCTTAAACGCGTATGCGGTGAAATGTAGCAGTGTTACATGTAGATTCAATTTATTTCAATTTGTAGATCTGTGAGGAAAAGCACTCTTAAATTGACACTTTTCTTTGCGCTTCTGGGGAAACTGGAAATCCAGAGGTCATTCTTTGTAAATTGTCTACGGAAATTCGTTGATAAGGTAAATGTATATTTCGATATTTTTCTGGGGCCATTCCTAATATTAACTCACTATCCTTGTGATATTGACAAAATCGTTGAATATGGTCAGTATGACAAAAAAAATATCCCCTTAGACGTGGCTGAAATAGAATGTATATCAATTATTAACTGGATACATTTAATTGGAACTACACGAGATTATGAGAGTTGAAAGTTTTGTGGAAGATTACAGGTCTAATGCATTTAAAACTTATATAATGGTGTGAGTTAGATGGATAAATAGGGTAAGATAGGCAATTTTTAGATCTGTAAATGCTGTGACCGCGTCCGAGAACTGGAAAGAGAGCCGTGCCCATGCCCCACATAGGATAAGTAGGTAAATATATTATTTCGGAGTGGATTTCAACTCACGATCGTCAGAAATGATCTTGTGGAATTTATCCTGCCGAGATACGCGGGGATAACATTTGAAATAAAATACTTTGCAGAGTAAATAGGTATCGTTCGATAATGGGTACTATTCTACTTCTCAGGTCGGGAAAATGGTCTAAACCCTACTTTCCTGACAAGTCTATACTAAAATGATAATTTGAAGGAAGTGGACACAAAAATAATCAGGTTTATGAAAAATAATTTTTCCTAACATAATTTTCGGCCAATGTAACAGAAAAATATGGGAAGCAAAATACTAGCCAATGGCTCAGTGTCGTAGAGATGATAACGTACTACATACTCTTAGGTAGCTTATAAGAAAATAATTATCATGTTTATTGATTAATTTGTGAACATCGTTTTTAATTCTGAAATTTTTATCTTACTAATATTTCGAACTACTCTTAAGTGTTCAAACTGTTTCTGCATCCGTTTCATAAAACCATTGCCGCGTTTCCCTTAAAATTCTGTGACAACCCAATGTTCATTCAGAGCAAACATCCAGATAATAAGGGGTAACTAAAGTAAGAAGACATGTATATAGCCTCATAAACCAAGTTTTCGTGTGAAATTTTCAATATTATAATGGAGATAAAGCAAAAGGGAAAGAGGAAGAAATGGATCCACATGGTAAAACAAGGACCAAAACGTGAACCATGTGAAGAGGGATGGAGGCTTACGAAAATTAATATTTGAAGGAAATAATTGTGCGAATCTTTCTATCATTATTTGGATGGGATATTTAATGAAGGTAAACAGTTTTGTGTTCGTCTGTGGCCACGGACATAGGAGTTGGATCATGCAGATGTTAAGTGCTGCTGTCCAAACGGGATTTTAAATATCCCCTTTTGCATATTTTCGAGTTGTGTTTTTATTCAATGGGAAAATTTTCCCTGGGGATCCATTCATTCAATGTGGTATCGCGCAGTTGGGAGTGGAAATTCTGTTAGCCACTGGACCCGGGAAAATGAAGTGAAATCTCACTGCGCTGCCTTCTAGCACGTAGAAATTTTCATCTCGGGAGTGTCCTCTCTACCCTTCTCTCGTTAAGGGATTTAGTTTTTGATTTATTTCCGGTTGGCTCCCGACGCCACCATGGAGCCTCCAAATCCTTTGGTTTTAATGTGCTTGGGGGATATCACTTTCTGGGACCCAGGGTCGCGAGAGCCATCCGCGCGCGGAATACAAATTCTCTCTCTCTCCCATTTACTCTTTCTTTTCCCACCGGATCCAGTGCCAGGGTAAGAAAAGGACGGGGTCGAGGGTGGAGAGGGAAGGGATGGGGGGGGCTGATGAGTTTGAGGTCGCGACGACTCGCACTCAGTTGATTTGTTTGTCTGAGAATTAAAAAAAATAACGGGAATAAATCTTCAGGAGCGGACAGCGAGCACGGCTGTTTGTTACAGAAACAATTCGTGATCAGCATTGGCTAAATTAATTCGAGCCCTACTCATGACCTGGTTGAATATTATAATTCGTTAACACGGTTAAAAAATTTTTCTTTGATCACTGCCTCGATCTGGCTGCATAGCAGTAGGAAGTTGATGCTGTAAAATATTTATATACATGGACGTGATTATTTTGTGTGAATCGTGTAAATGGTGGTCCTTCTCGACTTTCACATGCTCTCCGCTTCTCATGACTCCCATTATTTTTCTGTGTACTTATCGGAGGAATAATATATTAATTGATTATTTATGTATTTATTTATTTAGTAATAAATGTCCCCATTCGGCAATATTTCCAATTCATAGTGGCACATTAAACGAGATATTCATTATGCCATTGTTAATCTACATAATTTCATAGATAAATTATTTTCATCTTATGCGTTCGGTATTGTATTACGGTTCTATGTCATTCTCGTAATTATGGTTGAATAAATACAATCATAATTAAATTAGCATTGATGGTTGAATTTTATTGTATTAACTGAGGAACAGCGACGTGACTCATTAAGTATGAGAGTCAATTTTCAATAGAGCACCCGATGGCAACCTGTATTTTATTTAGTTCCTCTTTAGTTTTCGTATTTGTAAACTAAACACAATAAGTGGTGAATACTTTACTACAACGGATTAAATTGCCGTAAATGTTGTTTTTAAATGTGAATAGCTTCGATTCACTCTAAAAAAGATTATAATACGAAAAAGTGACCACCGTTGGACCACTTTTACAATATACTTCCTTATTTCGTATATCTTTAAAATGAACACCAGTTATTGAGATATTATACTGGTAGTCATACGCACAATAATATTTTCAGAAACATTTACTTTAGGAATAATTAATATAACGGTTTTTGCCGTTAGTGTAGAGTCGCGCGTATGAATGGTCCTGGACCAGTGTCAACGTATGGATTTCGTGCCATTATTCATGGAATAATGGAATTATGGTTATGCATACATAATGTTATCACATAAACAAGTTGTTATTATTAATTATCATTGGTATTGGTATCAATATAAATTATCAGATTTCAATTATCTTTATCCAAGCGTAAACAATAGTCTATTAATTAAATAGTTACTGAATATAAATATAACCTTGGTGAAATGCATATTAAACCTAGTTTTGGTTCCGTTAGTTAAATGAATATGAATACTTTTCAGACAAAATTATGACAGAAAAAACGTTTAGTGTATTTTTTGGCACCTGCGTTGTTAGAATGCTCGTAATTCATGCGCTGAATCATTCTTCAAGTCTTCAACTGAGTTCTTCAGACATAACAGATCACATCTCAGTTGCTCGGATTGCTGAGGTAAATCAAACGTTATCCGTCTTGTTTTTTGTGATATCCAAGTCAGTTTGGTTTTTTGCATCCTATTTCACTCATTCTGGGAAACTTCTGGATCCTTTTCATATAGTGTATCAGTTGAAACCAAAGTTCGCAGCGTTCTCCTCCCTCTATTAGTTTGCATATGGCATGGCTGCTTTCGGGAGTGGATATATTTCCTCAGCTGGAAATGGAAGATACCTCTCTAAAGATCTGGCCATTTTTTCGTCTCGGTTCACTTCTGAAACAGAAGCAGCTGGTGGAATCCTCAAAGGATCATGCCAGGTCTTTGATAACATCTGATGCCCTAAAGTGGTAGTTTCGGAAAACGTTCCGATCTACTGGCCAAACATCAGTGCACTTGAACCCTTTCACAGCAGTTCCAATTGTAACCGCTCTTCCGTATGCAGTCCTAAAAAAATTCTGCCACTTGAAACGGCTTTACACAACATTATGTACCTATGTGCCCGCGGCCATTTTTCTATTTTTTCGTTGCGACATGTAGAAGGAGGGATGAAAAAATACGCATCTAATGGTTGAATCCCTTAAATAAACCAAGGTAAAAAAATTAAGCAATAGAGCAAGGTTTTAACTCATGAATATACCTTCTATTTATAATATTGTATTAGGAATGTAATACCAACAAACGATTCTAAACACAGAATGATGATTTCAGGTAAAGAGCACAATATGATTCTTATGGACCATTGGGGGAGGATTTGAGAACCTTCTAAAAATGGCCTTAGGTAGCGATTTTTCGGTTCCCTAGCACTTAGGGTTCATCTGAACTTCAATTCTAGTGATGCATTTTTAATACAATATGAATAAATATATACTTCTGCTTTGTGAAAGGCAGGTTCCATGAATGGATCGTTATCCAATTCATAAACCCTTGATGAACACAAGCTATCACACATATTCTATACCTTTATATAAGAAACACAAAGGAATAGGTATGTGATAATTTATTACGAGCATTCAACAAATAATGAGTTTAGAGAAATATTAAATATATTCAGTTTACACATTATTGAAAAATAACATCAAAAATACTACAAGCATACCTGACATTACAGCACATCTGTCTTTTACACGAGATATCTGAAACTAACACGGCTGCGTTCCTCATATATAACCCCATAATGCCGCTTGAACTCCGCTAGAATTATTGAAGAAAGACGTAGGTCGTCCAATGGTGCGTCAGATATTTTGATAATAGCCTTCCCCAAATAGTTCATAATCTGTTGGTTTATTCAAGATAAAAATAAAATTATAGTTTATGCGTGTGTATGCAAATGTGTATATGCTTGCATCTGCATAAAAGAACATATAGGATGTCATCAAGAAAGCACATTTTAGTGCCCGAGGCTTTTCAGGTACTCAAGGGACGGGGAAAAAAGATCGCTTCGAAAATGGAGCAGACACTGTAGAGCACAGTGGCCAAAGTTTGCAAAACACCTTGGATGTTTTCCCTCGTAAAGCTTTCAACTCCCTGCTCTTACTCAGAAGCGTGAGGGCAAGATGAGGTCGAGTCGTACGAGGTTAAAACTTCAAGTGTTTACTGAATCCTAAGAGAGAGAGAGAGCCTTTCGCATTGCGACTTAATCTCAGCGTTGGTTGAAGTCGGCACGTGCTTCGCAGAACATGTAGACGGCGTTGATGAAAGGCTGAAAGATAAAAACTCGCCTAATAGGGAAGCTAATTCCGGCGTTTTTAGTATTATGATGAGCCTATGATTCCCATATTAGAGAAATACGTATTTTTTAGGCACGATTTTTCAATGTCTCCTTAAATCCAATCATTAGTTATCGTTGGACGTTTACTTAATGTGGAGGTGTTCCGACAAGTCTGATTTCATAAACAATTCAAACCGCTCGTTATTAACGTTAAATATGCTAACCTTGTAACTCGCTAAGGTAACGGTTGGTTTGGGGTTAATCAGTGATTAGAAAACAGAGTTTGTTTTAACCGGAGGTTAAAGTTAACCATCTGTTTAACGAGACATTATAAAACAGCTATTCAAGAGTCCCATAGGTATTTTAAGTGATGCAACTCGACGGAAACTATGGCTAGCCTTTTACTGATAGTGAAACATAACATTGAATGATTCAATATTTATTTTCTATCAGTGTAGTTGCCCTCCATGGTTGGAGAGTCGATTCTTGAATATGGAGAGAGGAAGTGTGAAGAGATTGGTAGAGAGGCCCCATGGCACTGGAATCAGCCCGCTCATAGTTTATTATGCCAGCCAGTTTTTAGGTTCCATCCTACGGGCGATGGGTTCTGCACTCAAGTGTGATCTCTTCATTCGACGCCTATGTGAGTGGGAGTACACTTTTATTCGCCATCATTTTTCATTTGCATTACACGCCTTTTCATCTGTCCTACCGTCTTCCACAAACGCTCCGTCAAAATATACCAAAAGATAATCTAAATGAAAAATAAAAAATATTACTTAATTGTAATTAAGAATGCTGAATCTCAAAAAACCCTGATGTCTACTCGGTGTGAATGTCTAGCATAGGGTGTATTCCTCCCTCTGCGGCTGTCTTCCTTCAAGTCGACTGCGCATGCACACTCAGAAACCTCATTCATGTTATCCCTGTTAGACCGGCAAACACGGGGAAGCTTCTTCACACTATGTACTCTTTAAGCCTCGTTAATCCACTGAACCAAGGTCCCTGCGGGGAGTAGCCCTCCTGCCTAGGGCCTACACGTTTTAGCCAGATCCAAGTGGCTAACTTCTTGGAGTGAGAAGCTGCGTTGCTATTGCGCTTTACTGGAACTTAAATTACTACGAATGGGTTGGACATGCACAGACAAATAAGAAATTAATCTAGGAGACATTTTCAGAAGCAGAAAATGGAAATAGAGAGATACCTTTCGTTTTGGTTTTTGTAAGTGTAAGCCGGGTTTGCACGGTTAAACATGAACGCTTCGCCCCTGAGCATACGTTCTTATATAGATATTGCATTGTCTAGTTGGGAGTTAAATCAAACATTTATTTATTGAGATTTTTTTCGACTCCTTAAGGTGTCCATGCTCTGGGCTACTAACCGGATGACCCGGGTTCGATTCCGGGTGACGCTTCTGGGCACCCTCAGCTTTACCCAAGCTGTGTGATTTTTTCGGGTATAAGC
>LYUA01001009.1:157564-168877 GCA_002093875.1 Calopteryx splendens | reverse complement strand
CTTGCACTTGCAAACACTTGCAAACTGCGCAACTTTTGACTTACATTAAAGAATAATGCTTTTTAATTTCCCGTTGCTCATTAAACGCCTGAACATTAAATCCACCTGTGCAATGTTATGTGAATCTTAATAAGCGTCGCAGGTAAAAAGAAATTGAGTTACTTCCCATGAATAAGTACCTACCTTTATTTTATTTGACTCCTAGCTTGAGTTTATTTTAATTTTCGATATTACCTTTGCTGTTTTTTTTCTTCTGAAATGGATAGGTACTTGGAATGTGTCGGCACGAAAATTGGAGTTTAATTTACCTGTTCCCTTTAGCTGGATGCTGGATTTTTTAAACCATTTCTTCAAACGCAGTTGTTTCTTTTCATCAAAGTTACCTCGGGTATACCTAGCCGTGAAACTTATGATTGAATGTTTAATTTTATTTATGACAATCGTTAAATAAGGCGTAAGACGTACGCTTGATGATGAGTTAATGAGTTGAAATATTCGTTGCTGCCAAGTATATTCCTGTAGCATTGACGCCTTTCAATATATCAGACCTGACACAGTGAAGATTTAGGGGGTGTGGTATGTGGTATATGCAATATGGTTTCGCCTAAGAAAATGTATTCCATGTTTTTAAATATTGTGTCGTTGAGGTAAAAATATTTTTTCTTATGAACGTTCATGATTTAAAAAAAATTATTTCCGAAGTGTCTGGCAAGAATGATATTTCTGTCGCCTCTTCAATTGCATTCAATCACGTCGAAGGGGTAATGATACAGCAGTTTCAGTAGGTACCTGGAGGGATAGAAAGGGAAATGGATGGAGGGAGATGGATCGTGATTAGTTAAAAAAAAATAAGACACAACGACTCCAGAGAAGAAAGAGGTACGCCTTGCAGCGGTTTGGACAAAGGATGATGATGATGATCACGGGGTTTAAGTGAACTGTGGGAGTGAGTGCAGGGGATCCGGAGGGACGGGCAATGGAATGAAGGTGAGGGAGGGATCCGCGGGTGTGGGTGGAAGGGGACGCGAGGGAGGGGAAGATGTTATTTGCGCACTCATTTTCTCCTCCCTCAAGTGAAGGGGACGAGGCTACCCATGTGACCTCCCGACGGAAAGGTCACTTGGAATGAAAGTGAAGGAGGGGCGATTGGATTGGGGAAGATAGGCAAAGAGAGATAGCGAATGTCGGTTCCCTGCGTGAAGAGACGAGCAGTAACTCGCTGGAAGTGAAAGGAGCCAAAAGGCGAAGATTTCCACGCTTTCTCCCGCAAGTCGTCGTTGTGTTTGGTATTGCTTCGCCCGATATATCTTTTGTACCAAGAGGGGGTTCGGAAGCTCTCCTTTGGTCACACTGATAGTTGTGAGATTCAGAATTTAACCAGACTTTATACATTCAATGGCATACATTAAAGCAATTACTGAGTTAAATTACCCCGTGATATGAAACTTGTATGGTATTGAATGAAGTTGAGTGTCACTTAAAGAGTACGTTTATTATTCCGTAATCGTTAATGATATTATTTACGTGTTGTTAAAATTAAAAAATTGCATTTTCATTACTAGATAGTAATTCTGGGTTTTTAAAATTTCAAATGATATCAATCGACAAAGAATCTTAAAAATAAAATAATATCAGTGCCATTTTAAAGGGCGGTGCTTCTTGAAATCCGGAAAAAAATCACATCAATTTATGTACTCTATTTGTAACATTATTTTCAAAATATACTCTGTACACCCTGATTTCTACGGAGATTCGACGCTCGCAACGATCACATTAGTCCAAATTTCCCAAATTCAAAATACTCAATCCCTTGACCCAAAATTGAACTGAACGATTCATTCATAGTCTCAGCACCTCGTAATCTGAACTCGCTCTCCAACAAAATAAAAACCACCGTACAATTTTATCCTCAAAAGAAAAAGTTTGTGTGTATTCTTATTTAACAAAAGGTATCTAAGAGTATGAGTGAAATGGGAACCGGAAAAGAAGTTTTCCGTAAATAATTTATTGAATATGGTAGAGTTCTTATGAGCCTTAAAGGTTCTTGATAATAAACGATTATTAATTAATGAATCAAAGTTATTTAATCATAGTACATATATTTCGTACAAAGTTTAGCATAATCATCATCATATTGGAAACGAAAAAACTATAAAAAAGAACTTCATAAGCATTAGCTCATCGAGGCATGGCCATTTTATAAATCACACAAGTATCTTAAGCATGTGGGCAGGTAAGCATATGACAAAAGAACTTACATACACAGAGCGTTTAGATAGGTATAAGCATGCAGAGCATGTGGTATTCCGTCCTCCATGACGCTTATTCTAAATGAGACTTGTGCAATAATTTGGCGTAGCATTTAATGTCTGTGAACAGAAGTCAATTCCAAAAATATAATAGAGCCGGGAAATATAATCTAATTGAAAGTGAAAGAAAGTGAATGAATCCATATCCTATGTGCTTGAGATTAACTTGATAACTTAAGTGATAGCGGTCGTTATTGACTGTTACGTGAAATGGCAACTATGGAACTGAAACACACCGCAAAGGAATCGAGAATTCGATGTGCAATTAGGAATGTTTAAGGGAAGAAGGATGCCACTTGAACTTGGTTGAACTTGGTGATTGAATTGCATAGCTTATAGCTAACTCATTAATCCGCTAGATTATCTTCTGGCGGATTAATGAGTTCTTAAGGTCATTAAGTTAATATTAATGATCTTAAATCTTACGACAAGAGCGCATAATATTTCAGTTTTCTGGAATAAAGGCAAGCCGAAAAATGAAAGAAGATGATTTAGAGCTATGGATACTAACATAGATTATAGCAATAGAATAATATGCATTAAAGAAATTCAAGACTGAATTAACGTTAAATGTTGTATTATGAGGAATATTCTTTTTTTGCTGTCTTGACCTCCTTTATCTTTTATTCATAGCGTTTAAAGTAATTTATTAAACCGCAAGCCCTTTGAGAACGGATTGACATAAACGTAAGTCTTTCAGTTTTTTTGACTTTCAGGATTTGCAGGCCTTTCAGTGGGGCATCTCGAGAAAGTTCCTAACATTATTCTTGAAAACGTGGGAAATTTTCCTTCCTCAACTGTCGAAGAATTAGTTGCATAACCGCATATCTACAGAGTATTATATCGCATTGAGTGAACGAACGTTCTCCAATAGCTTAAATAGAAATCGCCTATGCTATTTGCAGGAGTTCTCTATATTTTATTCTACATTCGACAAAAACCTAAATAACTCTGGCAGATAGCCAGTTACCTAGAATTATATTTTGCTTTAATTTGACATAATTTTTAAGATTTTTGAAGTAATAAAGATAAAGTCTACTCGCCTGGCCTTGATTTTGCGATTTCTATGGACGGGAAAGTCGTGATCATGCCGCGAAATGGTCACTGACGTCAAGTAAGTATTTAAAACAATTTAAAATGTCATATACACCTTATCCGTGTGCCGTATTGAACACAGTTTATGTAACTCATTTTTCTTCAGTCATGGTATAATTGATAAAAAATACTTGAGCCACTCTTTAGTGCGTTATCGATTACTCTTCGATTTCATAGCCAAAAGTTTACTCAACCTTTTGTCTCGATTCAAGACATTAGGCCTTTTCTTGGAAGAACGATAATTATGATTTCTTCTCATTGAAGCAGCTGGGTAGAACTGGAGTTTGTGCCTCTGTTTTTCATTTTCATTAGGACGAAAACGGCGGAAACACCTTAGTTTTCTAATGTTTATCATCGGAGATACGTATCGTCTCAAGTTGAGTGCAAATTCTTAATGTCAAACAGGATAGCATAAGAGTTTGGTGCGTAGCGAATAAAGAAAAAAATATACGGGTTCTGGTTCGTCAAGGGCTATCAGTACAAACCTTTTGGTTCCATTTTTGATAATACAATGGTCATAATAAATTACTCGTATTCCGTCTTTCAAAAAAACCCTTGGGAATATTATAGGCAAAATTGGTTAAAGCTTCAGTATTTTATACTAGGCACAACTGTTTATTGCTACTTCTTAATGCCTCTTCTTACCAAATTTTAAAATGTTAATAAATAACCGCTGTTTTAAAATAATATTTGCTCTATTGACCCCATAATTGAAATTAGGTCTTCGATAAAACATATAAAACATTCTGTCGAAAAAGCGGACAATATGAAATGGATTTAAATCTCGAATCTCTCTGCTCGTTATCCGTAAAAATATTTCATTAAGTAGTGTTTTTCCTCGTAAATATATCCGCTGGAGGCCTAAAATTAGGGCGAAATGTTTTTGACGGCAGCATGTGATGAAGAAATATTTAATTTATTCCGTAATGAAATTTTTCTTCGACTGTCAAATATTTTTCTTTCCGAAGTTGGAGCACAAAATTTATCCGCGATTTTTTACCTGTTAGCCATGTTGCGTAATGCATTCATGATGACTTCGAGCATTCAATCCCTAAGCATAAATAAAATAGCACGGTGCCACGTCTTTTATGGACCGAGATTTCTTCTTCACAACTCGATTAATCCGCAGGGGAACAGACCATGCGAAAAACACCCCCATTACGTCATACACTCAATACGTTTCCATGGTCTCCGCTTCTGAAGGGCACCTTCGTTTCTGGAACGCTGTCAGGATTTCATGGTCGACTCGTAAATAGCTTGACGATGTGGCCCGCTCACCCGCGTTCTCTGCACGTTTAACCCGCTCTTTACGCTAGATTGAGCGTCAACTCAGTACTACAGGTAACTTGCGCAGTCCTGGACGAACGGTCAAACGACATGTTTTCTTTATTGCATTCTCCCATCGATTTCGCAGCGTCATGGCTCGCGTCGCATTACTTCCGCCCAAGGCATTACTATAACTCTCGGTATTTGGGAATATTCCCTCTAGAGTTATCCGTTTCGTGACTTTTGGGGTCCGAATAGGTAATATTTGGAATTAATGATGCGATACGATATTATTTCCGTTCTTCCTTACTTCCGACCTCTGTGGTCTGGGTGTTCTATTGTTCTCCTACCGCAAAACCAGCAAAGCAAGCTGTCCATGGTGTGTAGCCTTAACTGTGGTTACATGGCATTATAATCACTTCACTTTTGGTTTGACTTTGATTGACAGACATTTATCACCCTTTGGAGAAACATAAGCAGACGTTTGTTGCTTTGGTATATCTTAAGACAGTAGCTTTCATTTGTAAGTCCAGTTAGATGGTAATTTTGGTGTTCATGAATCCTACACTAGCGGGTTGATCTTTGGTGTACTGCAATTTGTTTACATTAAGGCTGGTTTGACAGCCGGTATATGTATGGGTGAGGTGCAACCCGATTTTTATTTTCATTATACAGAAGGAAATAACCCAACCTAAGTAGCGATAACGCCTCATTATGCTTCATTAAGTCTGATTTCGCCTGTAAAAAGTACAATTCCGGCGTTCCATGCCATTGAATGTCTCGTACAGGGGAGTGAATAACGAATAATTTTTCTATTTTTTAATGGGTAATTCTTAAAATTTTATTTCAAATTTTTGTTGTTTTCACTGCAATCCAGGTGCTAGCTTATGATAAATGGACCATGAAAGAGAAAGAACCTGTGTTTGTACTTTCCTGGAAGATCAAGTAACTATTGCAACAAAACTCTTTGTTTGTTTACTGTGTCAATATTGGAAGTAAAAACAGATTTGTTAGGTCACTTTGGGGTAATGGCAGTTCGTTTTCATCAATGAAATTTTTAGCTTCTTGTCCATGTTGACTGCCGGATCATGAAATAAATGGAAACTAATATGAATGAATCACATTAGTTTTGACGATGTTGGAGGCCTTCGCCAGTTTTTAGCTTTGGAAATTATGTCATATTGATTGAAACGGTAATGAATCACTCTTGGAACTTGAAAGAGTGAAGGGATGTAAAATATAGTGGCTCTCCATTTGGTTTACGGCCAGGAGATACCGTAAGGAGCGTCACAGTACGAAGTGAGCTTAGATCTCTTCCCCATACGAGAATGTTTTCATTCACATAAGTGGGGAACATCCAAATTACTTTTTCTGTTTTCAAACCAGCCTCCCTGAAGATTAAATTACCACAGCCAGTGACATCTTCACGTGGCATATTGTAATTTGGAGGAAGGAGATCCCATCATGTACCGACATTTCTTGACGCGTCTCTTCAAAATTGTCCATACTCCGCCACCAAAAGCTTCCTCTCCCACCGAAGCGCATCGAAAATCTTGATGATACGCCAAGTCTCCCTTATTATTACTTTTTTTTGAGAAACGCTTGGAGGTCATTCTGAGGAGAGTCATTTTTCATCTTTTCATGCCGGACTTTTCATTGGGACACACCGGTTTTCCCCAGGGTTGTTTCCCTTTGACTCTCGTAATCGGAATGGAAATCATGTTCACATTCGATCGAAATGTCCGTTGTTGTTTCTCATTACTGACGAGGAAGAGACGAAAGCCGTAGATGAAAGAGCGCTGCCTATCGACGCATCGGCAACGCACTGTTCCCTGTTAACTTCAACTTTTCAAGGTCACGTTAAAGTCTTTTTCCTTCTATGCGTAGGTGCGCTCAAGTAAGCGGAAGACATCGTTTGTATTTGTTGTGACTCTTTTCTGACATGAGCGATTCGTGTCATGGGCAACCTTAATGACTTGACATTCTGCTTGTTGGATTGCTACCCCGTGCTTCTTTAAAGCCTTTACTGAAGAATATTCTTCGTAATTGTCACATGCGACTTCTCTTTCTTATATTTTTCGAATGCTGGCGGAAAATAGAGGGACATTTTGTGCGAACAATTAGCGGGTCATGGAAGTATGTGGATTGAAGGCAACGGTATCAGACAAGTAGAGAAGACGTGTGCTTCCACGCTGGTTGGATCATGCTGAGGGAATGGTTGAGAGTCGAATCGCCTAACGGATACACTCGTATGTGAGAAGAAGAAATGGTTTGAGAGAGGAAGGGAAAATGATGGGTGAATGTGGTCGAAGAGCCTCTCAAGACGAGTGGATCAATACTTATCAGGAACAGATGAGCTTGGGTGAAGTAATGCATTGATATGGCAGAGACGAAAAAAAAAGTATGTAAGGATAGAGAAATATGGAATAGATTGGTAAATAGAGTGGGTTTCTTTTAATAACTTAATATCAGGCTCTTTTTGCCTTGTCTTCACCGAACGAGAACGGTATGTACATAAATATGTATATCGCATGTGATTTTTCATCTTTCACGCTATGGAGCGCAAAGCAAGCGGGTGTGTCCAATTGTAGAGACTAAGTTGGGTTTTGCAAAGATAACAAGACCTTTTCTAGTGTAGGCATTGATTTAATTTTTTTTTCACCGTAAATGTTCTTGCTAAATATATAGTCCTTTGTCGACGTATAAGCTTATTATTTGATGGTCGAAATTACCTTCCTTTGAAATGGGCGAAGGGAGGTAGCGACAGTGCTTCCGGGCTTTGGAAAGCAGTATTTATTGGGTTTTGCTGCCAATGGGTACATTTGGATTACATTACGCCCCAGATCCCTCGTCGTAAAATAAAAAAAAGACGATGCGTACGCAATAGAGGGCGTGCGTTGGGCAGTAGACTTTGTTTTGTTTTTATGGGCTTTGTAAAAGTGTTGGGCATCCAATTGCTTGCTGAAATACACCTCTCTGTTTTTTTTCAGTCACTTTTATCATTTTATTTTATCACCAGTCCTTTCGTCCTACTAAAAATATGCGATTTGCTAGTTTATTTTCCATTTCCTATTGCTTCAGTGTGTTTTTATCAACGCAAACGATTATACTTCCAAAGGTTTGCGTTGGCCATAGATTTTAACTGTGAAATTAAATGTTGTTTCAGCTATTGTATTAAACGTTTTAAACTTTATGCTTCAGTGGCGGAGATTGTGGTAATCAGTACAGTTCCGTGGTAATGTTTAGTTAAGAATTTTGAATGAAACTCCTATTTCAAATGACAAGTTAATGAGAAAAATGAATAAAAAATGCGGAGAGTTCAACGAAGAACATCTATTGGCATTTATTTATTTTGGCTCTCATGTAGTATTAATGATTAAAAAAATTCCTGCCAAAAATACTCTTGTATGCAAATCGTAGCCAATCAGTTTCGACTTTGAAAACGTTATGCCCACCCTATTGTATTTTGTTTCCATATTTATTCAGTTATTTTACAACCGTCTATTTCAGCCGAGGACATAATCACGGCGATATATTGAATTTCATGATGCCGAGTACATATCAGTAAGGTGATATCCTGATTTTAATGCATTTTTTATGTGAATGTGCATAATAAGCTAATTTTCATGATTCAAAATCCCCGAGCTCTTTTAAGTCATGATGCATTACGTTGTAAATATCACGTATCTATAAATAGGACCACCACCTTTTTGATTTATTTGAGTGTCATTAATCGTGCGAAACTAGAAATATCATGCAAAATAGCATAATTACCATTTTGCATAATTGCGTAATTTTACGTAATCACTGAATTTCGAGTGCATATACTCGTTTAATTACAAATGTTTTAGAGATCATTAAATTAAACTAACGAGTATTTGATATTTTAATTTTTTTTTACTTTGCCGCTTTAGGTTTTGGGACTGTTAATTGAGGTCCTTCGTTATTATTCACGGGGTCATCCTTCTTTTTCTGTTCTTAGCGCTTGACTTCGATCATCCATTTGTGTGTGCTACAGCGGTGGAAACACATTTCGGAGGTGAACATTCCGGATTCATTCCATCCAGTGCTGCATAAATATGGATCATGGCGAAATTTCTTTCTTCCTGAATGAATTTCAACATCAGGACGTGCGGCCCTATTTTTTTCCCTTTTTTCCGATTATTTCGTTTGAGAGCGCGTTTATTTGCCCCACATGCGTTGAAGCGATTCCTTCGGTCGGGGCCGTACCCACTAATAGCCTAGATCCCATTTTCCGAAATGCCGGAACGAGATATCCGGGCGGGCTGGAATCAAAGAATATATTGGAATGAATAAAGCAAAAGGGCCGGTTCAAATAACCATTCACCCTTAATCCTTCTACTTTTTCTGGATCCCTACTTCCAACTCCTCGTCCACGAATCCCAAATTTACCAAATCACAAAACTGACAGCCTCTTTTAAGTTTCCCTAATTGCAAGTTTTTTTGCTCTGTGGAACGGATTTCGACTGTTTAAAGATCTGATTCTGGAGAGACGTCGCATGTGGACATTTTTATGAGCTACTGGAAAAGTAGACAAACTTTTTCTCTCTTTTCTTTATTAAACCTATTTAAAATAGTCCAATTAATACGCGCTTACAAATTGGTGCGTGTTTAATTCCTAAGGGGAATTGGATGTGCTCTTTTTCTTATAATGCCTTTAAGCTGTTAAATAGCTATTAATGTAAAAAGGTGAGAAATTAGGGTATTTTCTGTGCGAAGTGTGAAAATTATTAAATACGCTGGAATATATGTATTTTAGATGCGTAAAATAATTCTGAAAAGCATTGCATGTGTAAAATTAGTGATTTTGGTTGAGAATAATATAATTAATTTTGGTGCAGCCGTCGAATGACAGTGATCCTTCAATTTCATTCTAATTGCCAGAGAGTTATTTCACAACATAATAATTTATAACGCGTCAGTACGAAACACATTGTTGAAGGTGTAAAGGTTGTAATGAAAAAATTTAATGGGTGATTGAGAAAATCATGAAGCTGAGAATCCTGCAGAACCTATCCCACATAGGCTCAAACATGAAAGAAATTTTTATGAAGATTTCACGGAAAAAAAACAAAAAAAATCGAAAAACTTCAAACTCCTTACAGGCAACAATAGGATGGTAGCTATCTTAAGTTGCAGTTTACTTTTAAACCAACCATGAAGAAATTTATTTTACCTATATTCAATCTCCAAAGGTCGAATTTTTCAATTTGAGAATTGTATGTTAAAAGAATTCGTAGTGGAAAATGAAGTTGCTTGAACTTTTTCAATTTTAGTCGTTTGTATAAAAACGTATTAAAACCAGTATTGTATTAAATAATGTTATTTGAATAATTAAATTATAGTAAAAATGTCCCTATTATAGAACGGCTGCCTAGAAAACGTTTAACGAATACATAACCTGCTGACCTGGTTGACTCCAAATTTCTTTACAGTATTCGTTTGATTTGCAGCATTTTCAGCTAATGTACCAGTATGATGTAAGATCTCTACTTCACAATTATTTTTCTTGAGTAATTTCTCAGGCTCGTATTCCATAAAATCAGTCTTCACAGCTGCAGTCCTTGGCCTTGTTACTGACAAGTAAGCGTCTCTGCTCCGAAAATTAGCCTTAAGTCTGAGTTGAGTCTTAAATTACATATATTTGGCTGCTTCATCTGTGTGTCAAACTGTTAATCAATGTTTTCAATAGACCAGTTATGCATCGACATGAAATGCCTTTCAGAAAATTACAAAGTACCTTATTAGTAATTTTGTCCCTTATACAGTTGTTGGTTATCACGGAAAGCGCAATTATGACTTCAACCCCTCCCACCGTGACGGATCAATAGAAGTGGGGTGGACAGGACAGGAATTCAGCGTTCTCTCGGCCATGCCGGACCCATTGAAAAACAAGAAGCTCAGGTGATGCTCGTAAAGTAACCTTTTTCTGAGCCATCCCCATTTTTTCCCTCCCTTCGTCTGCCGGATCCACGTTTTTTTATTTAACCGCCATATTTCGCATCCTAATGTTCGCGCTCCGTTCCACCCCTCCATCATGCAACCCTCTCACACCTCCCCCAAATTCCCCCGTCATGCCCGTCTCCCGCCTCTGGAAATGTTATGCGGTGTTGTGTGAGAGATATATCATCGTACATCCGAGCACGAGGATTGCCTGGAAGTTTTATTTTTCTTTTCTTCTACTTTCGCGAATTATTCGAAATCCACCCTGTTCACCACATGTTCGTATATTTTCCAACTCCTCCCGCTCTCCCACCACGTTCAAAATGTATGTGAACCATTCGTGTCACGATTTTCCGTTCCCGCATTTTTTTGTGCATACTAAAGGAATGCAGCCGTCGATGAGAAACAAGGGAATTTCCTTTTAGGGTTTGAAATGCTCCAATGAAGTTTCTGCAGTTTGTTCTTCTCCGGGCGATTGTGAAACATTGGGAGCGTAGTTGAGATGTTTGCGTGGAAGAATTAGCATTTTGCTTCAGGATTTCAGTGTCTTAACGCAAAGAGGATTTCATTGTGAGGTAATTTAAAATGTTGGCCGAATCACTGCTACTACTTCGTCGGCCGAAGATTCTTCTTCAGCTGACGAAGGCGGTCTGACCGCCGAAGTACTCAAGTTTTGCTA
>LYUA01001009.1:146321-156441 GCA_002093875.1 Calopteryx splendens | reverse complement strand
TAGAAGGTGAAGTGTGTTCAAAAGATTTTTCATACCAATAAAAGAGTTCTTTGTGCTTTCAGAGTAACGTCTGAAATTTTCAAAAAAAAATTCACATTTTATCGTTAAATTGCTCATGGTTGAAAGCACGACAGAGGACATGAAAGGCGTATATTTCCGTGTAAATTCTATTTCATAAATTCAGTTGCATTAATGTTTAAAACTAACCTCTGAGTGCAAATCCATGCTATGACTCATTTTTTACTACGAACTGGGAGGTTCATTACCATTTATGTGAAGGGGCTCACAAAGTGATGACTCTATCTAAATTTTAGTTGATCTCATTTAACTCCAATGGTTCTAGAAATAAGAGAAAAGAACTAATAAGATGTTCCACTAGAAAGTCAGTAGTAGGAAATGGTTGTGGTTCCTGGTTAGAAATAATGACTTTTTAGTCTGCCACCATAAGATCGTGAGGTGATGGTGAATTTTCCTGTGAATGGATTCGTACCAAGAGATGTGAGAAGGTTAAATATTCATATGGGTAAATGAACCGGCAACATTTAAAACATTCAAACATTCGATAGCATCAACGGTGAAAACACGTACAGATAGCGTATATGTACTTATACATTCTATAATGCATATGGCACGGCACGTTCATCCAGGGAAAAGAAATTCACGGTGGAATAAAAAAAGGTATTCCAAACTTCCTGTGCACCAGAGTTAAATGCACTCCACAATCACCCCTCTTATGGTTAATGGGCCCATCATTTCCGGTAGCAAGTACTGCGTGCTGCTCAAGTATGGGCTCGGTGTTTCCCTGACGGGCAGAGTCCTTCGCGTGAAGCTGCATCTCACGGGAAAACCTCTTTTTACTGAAAGTGGCGCTTGGGAGCAAATTCCCTTTTTTAAAAAAAAAGAAAGCGGCTGGAATGGAAATTTTTACATCCCGAAATGAATGTGACGAAAGGTTTTTTCATTTCTTTTGGTTTTTTCTGACCTTTTTCGAGTGCGTGGTTTTTAAAAGGTCATTTATTTATTTGTGGGTGTGCGTGAAATCGTGGATTTTTGCAGGTTCACTGCGTGCTCGCGGGAGGGCCGAATCTCCTATCCCCGTTCCTTCTCTCTCTCCGTCCAGCCTTCTTTCGACGGGAGGGCGAAGCGGAGGGTTGATGGGAGTAAACACGAAGACCCATCGGAAGGCTTTCTGGGATTTTCTTTCTTTCCTTTCCTGTTTTTCATTCAGCGCATTGAATGCTCTGATTTCTAGCCTGAAAACCAAGGCCGTTGGAGAGAGAGATGGGATTTTCGAGGAGCGATTTTGATTATTTCGTATTTAATGCTCTTTATAAAACTGCAAAATGTCCCCGATCAAAAACGCTAAATATTTTATCACGACATTACTTTCCGGAACGAAAGATATAATGGTTTAAAGGCGTTAGTATGAGAAAAGGATGGATAAAGGCCTTCAGTCACCCAATCTTCGCATTTAAATGCTGATGAAATTCATTAATTACATGATATAGAATTATTTTATTAGAGTATGATATTTATCAGTTTAAAACATTTGCTTGTACGGATACAATCTATTAATAATGTTTGTCAATGTCCAGAGATTTTTCTTACCCATCTATATAACAGCCGCTTCGACCAAAATTCCGCAAGGCCGCTGTAGTGTTATATTAATTCCTCTTAAGACTTAATATCATTTACGACTTACAAATAAGCTAGAGGAAGCCAGATTTTCACGATTAACTAGATTCACGTTCAAGGTTAGGATTGGAACCCACAATCTTTGAGTTTTCCGGAGAGTACGCTGAATTCCTGTGGATACCCGTAGACGCGCATCCCTCACTATTCGAACTTTCTTACCAGCCATTGAGACAAAAGCGAGCAGGATTCAGCTATATCCCACTGCCCAGGGAGAGATTTAAACAACATAGACCTGGATCCTGTTCCCTTATTCACTACGAAGTCCACTTCATGGCAACTAATTTTTCATCATTTTTTTATCATGGAAAATTCTCTCGCTCCCTCTCTCCGCACCTACCTTCCCACATCTCTCTTCCCTCTCTCCCTCATGGTTTTTATACCCTTTCATCTGGGTTGAAAATAACAGAAACAAAAAAGAACAACGAGTATGGGAGAGAGGGAATCCTTTCCCCGATGCCGGGAATCTGATTAAGAAAAGTAGGACGGCGGGCGGGCTTTAAAGGAGGATTTAAGATGAGGATTCTGGACGGTTGAGGAGGAGGAGGTGGAAGATGTATGGACAGCAAATAAAATTCGTGTGAAGGAAAGAAAGCGCATGGAGACGAGAGAAGAGGGAGAGAGTGAAGTTTCGGGTCGTGCCTCAGGGAGACAAGAGTTGTGAGGGAGGGAGTAAGAGAGAAAAAGGTGAGAGCTAGGCGGATAATAAAAGGCGATAAGGCGAAAATAAAGTAGAGGGTATGTCTAGGGGGAAGAAAGGGCGATGTTAGTCGGGTATTGTGGATAATTTTACCTCGTGGGACACGTAAAAATATAGTGTGGAAATTCTGGGGGAGTGGGGTAGAGAGAGTGAATGATGTTTCGGTGCTCGCTTAATATTTTCTTCATCTTGACTTTTTTTTATCTTCTTGGTTCTTCTAGAAAGGTGCAGGACGAACCCGTTCATCTTTTGAACCACACTACTTTCGTTCAAACCTTGGTTTTTTTTAGTATCTTCGGTTAGGTGCGTATGCAATTATAAATCCGGCAGGACTGTGAAACATGAAGAGATCGGAGAGAAAATATTCCAGATTAATCCGGATTATTATTTTTTCTCTTTTTTGTTGACGACATTAAAATTTAGGGTCTCATAATTGGATTGAATGGAAACAAGTCCAACCGTGATCATATTTTATTTCAGAGAAAAATGTTTTATTTGTGAGGAGTTCTTTAGCGTTCTGCTGAAGCTCTTGCTGTAATTGCATGTAGGTGCTAAAATATGATAAAAGCACTTCGGGTTAAACGGTTGAAAATGTCCGCCAGCTCTGATGATATATTCTTTTCCAAAGTACTTAAAAATACAGCGTTTTTTTCAAATGAATCAGCAGAATGCCAGCTAGTTGATCTTTATATTCAGAGGTCAAGCCTATAGTTTGCCCATTTATCACCTATTCACTGCAGGTTAGGATATTTACTTGGTAGCGATTTGTCTCTGGAATCATAGGTAACTCAGGACGCAGATAATTCGAACATTCGCGTTTGAATTAATAACCGAAGGGTCATCATAAGCGATAGGATACGTTAACTCTGAAATTACTCTTGAGGCTATGTAGGGATGTAATACTGAAAAAAATTATTGACATAATGAATGATTTCCTCAAAGAGAGATGCAATTTGAAAAGATTCGACTCCACACATGCAATTTGAGAAATCGTTGATTAGGTTGAACGTCATTCCTATGACTGGTGGTAAGTTCGTTAGTCATTTATTTCAATATGGCATGCAGCTAGCTGATGGACAAGTTCTTCTTCAAATTCTCCAAGCTCGTGTTTGTAGGTACTGTGCTGTCAAAGGGATTGGTTAAAATATTTACAAGAAAAATGTATTTAAAAAATGTAAAAAGATGAATAGATTCCAGTAAAATTCTAATTACCTATATTCTAATTGTAAAATTCTATCTCCTAAATTATCTCTCGAACCACTTCCAGGATTGCTGTTTTAGTTTTCATAACAAATTCTCACTGTTTTGGATATCGTATCTATAATATCCGTACACCCTTCCGTGTTTAATTCAGAAAATACTTTTTCTGGTTTATTTTATTTTTTTGTGGCCTAATAAATTAAAATAAGGGCAACTCAAATATAGTTCCATTACTTTAATTGCACCGATGCGTCTACATGGATTTTGATCCGTTTTTCAAAGGAACTGGATATATTCCAGGAATTTTCATAAAGAAACTCGTTCTTCCTACCCGTTCATTCGTTTCCTCGTTTGATAAGCCAAGCGACAAAAGGTGCTGAACCGTACGTTTTTCTCATTTCCAGACTTTATTGCGGCTTATCTTTCCTCTTCTTTCGTGCTTTCCCTACCCAGCACCCTCGCGTAGTATTCACATTAAGAATGGAGACAGAACGTATGCCTTAACGACGAGTTCGTAAGTAATGGCAGCCGATGTAACCATTGCCAAATTCTTTTTTCTTGTCTCCTTTGAAAAAGGGTTTGTCTTTGCCATTATATCATTATCACTTAGTATTTAATTGTACTTTGTCTCTAAGACCATATTTTCGTAGCATTCCGCATTTCACCATCCACAAAAATATTTTAAATTTTATTTGACTTCATCTATAATATACATAGATGATAATGATGAAAGCGTGTATAATAAAGAAGAAATATGCTTTTTGATTAAAGGCAGTGGAAAATTGAGCCAACAGTTTTTCTTCTCGGTATAATTAAAACCAACAGGCATTTTGCGTGGAAAGGTAAAAGTACGTATCTATGCATGTTTTTTTGACGCCGACACAGTCTGAAAACCAAGCTGCGTTGTTCTTAACACAGCGTTTTAGAATAGTTCTGCTATCTAAGCCACTCTTTAGTGTTCTTAATATTCATAGAAATCCTTGCAGGTCATGGGGAAAACTTAGGACACGTAGATGAATGATGTCTTAAATTAAACCTATTTTAGTGTCACTGTTGTGCCGCACCTTTCATAACTGGAAACCGGAGTAATAACATGCTCCACCGCATTGAATAAATTATTTTCTTTAGACTATTTCTATTGTAACTCATTTTTACGCACCTTAATAATACCTTTAAAGTTAATGCGATAAAAATCTACGTGCATCAATTATTTCAAAATCAGTCTCTACTGATTCCCAGCGTTTACTCATTTTTTAAGTAGAAGAGGAGCTCATTCTGCCAGTTGAAAAAATCAAATTATTCTCTTGACTTGTTTGCCATTGTTTTGCTCATCTGATACATGATGTAGCCAAACGAGGCACTTTATCCCGTGTGCTGCGTTTATTCCGAAAGAGATTAATATGTAAATTGCTACTAGATGCTTTCAAATAGTGCGGGGTAATGAATTGATTTAGCGCATCTCATGAAAACACATACATACCTTCATCCAAGAAAATAAGCTCCAAAAGAAAAATTGGTGAAATTTTTAATTTGCTATAAAAAGTTTTTTTTAACAGTAATTTTTTCGACTTAAAATTTGACCCAATCATTTGAAAATCGATCCAATTTGACTACAAGGGTGTTTAGTGAAATTTGAGGTGAATTTTCCCAAAAATCACTTCTCCAACTAAATTCAAATGGTAAAAAGGCGCATTTAAAAAAATACCCCGCCGTGTGTCCTAACTCCAAATGGGAAATGCGGGGTGAAAACACAAAACACATGGAGAAAAAGTGCTCTTACGGGGGGGCCCTGGTGGCCTTCTAGCACTATCTTCTTCCTTGAATCTGAAACGAGCCAAGGTAAAAAGGAAAAAAAATATATGTATTTAAAAGAAAAGGATCTCCAGGGAGACGTTCGTCGTCAGGGGATAGGAGAAGGGAGTGAGGTATGGGGTAAGATGGGTAGGAGGAGTCAGTAAGATCCGTAGAGCAGGGGATCAGAAATATTGGGGAAAAATGTGAACCGAATGCAATGAAGACAAAGAGGAAGAAGGGGTGTTCCGGAAGCTGGCGGAGGTGGGTGGATGGGAAGGCGTTTGGTAAGGATATGGTGGGTGGTCGGGTGGCGTGGCTGGCTGGCATTCGCTATGGCGATTTGTGCGTACCGTAAAACACCATCCAGCTCGTTCCTTTGTTTTCAGGAAGGATATCGGAAATACCTTTTCCCTCCCCATATTTTTCCTGCTTTTTTCCCCCAAAACTTATTGCCCCTTCTTTTTATTTTTTTTAACTCCCCTTCCTTCTTAGCTCCGGCATTCCTTCCCTCCCCGCCGCTATCCCCCCGAAACCAAAAACTCACCACCCCTTTTACTCCTCCCCTCACCCACCAAAAAAAATATACACACACACATTCACGAACGCCCACACATGCCGTTCTCCTTCAAAACCCCTTTTCATGTTAACATCCTCACGTTAAGCATTCACGCTCAGTACCTACACGTGTTTCCTTCGTGTAGCGGCGGCATCAGAGCGTGCATCAATCTTTATCGACTTTACACATATGTAGTAACCAACGTGTTGTACCCTGGCGGTGTCCTTATTCCCTCGGGAGAATAGCGCGGCAGCCCTCCCTAGGCGTTAACAGGTAGAGATTCCGCTCACCGCGGTTGCCGTAACCGCGCGCAGAACGGGGATTTCTTTTTCCCATAAGTATTGGGTTTATGGCGCACGTGAATTTCTCCCTAAACAAATCATGCTCACGAGCTCGGTGCGAACTTTTACTCCTTTTTGGGACGTGTAAATGTTACTGAATTTATAGCCATTGATTCCAGATTATGATACATTGAAAATTTCCTATTTCATTTCTATTAATACATTTATTTAAGAATGTACATAACTGATTGTGATTATACACTCATTCAATAGGAATGTAGTCTTTTGGAACCCTTACATCTTCCCCAACCGATTAATGTTCATTGCCGCACTAAATACTTTTCTTCCTTCCATACCTTTTGATTTGAAGCATATAAATGCATGTAAATACTTAGTAAAATGAGGAGTTAAAAATAATTAACATTCAAGTATCTAAGGCTGTTCTCCTGTTTCAGAGAATAATAATTTTTTATAGCTCTCTTTGCTTATGATTGTTCAGAAATATCTATTCAAACAATCACTAGTGATCTGACGGGACAGTGCTCATCGCCTCCTTCGTCCCAGCCCCTGCCTACTCATAAATTCCATCGAACTCATCTTGACGCGTAGCCTACCTTCGAACCCAAATCCAACTTAGTAGTGATGTGGAATATGAAATTTGAACAAAGTATAGGAAGCCACCCTGAACTCCTAAGTTTCGAAAAATTTCAGCCACATTATTCGTTGCTCTCGAATTCATTCTCTCCGTCAGTTTTTCTCAGAAATCCATTACGTGCGCTTTCATGGGAAGCTCTCTTCTTGCCCCATTCGGTGGTGGACTTCGTCGTTACCGAAGCTGCACAGCTGACCGGCGGGATGGGTGGCTGTTTAAGAGGGCAAACTTTCCGTTTCGAGAACCTATCCGCCACCCCGTCGCCCCTCGTTCAATCCCCCTCCATTGCCCGCAGGGCCTTATTTTCCGCTGGATTTAGCGTCTCGCATTTTTGAGGTGAGGGACGTCAAGCGATGCAACCTGGGGAACGCGAGGCTGTCTGCGATGAGATTATGCTAATGTTGCCCAAACCCACCAAATCCCCTCCCCCCCCTCCGCGCACCGTCGATTCTCTTATGCCTTCATCACGCCTATGTGCTTTCACTTTTCGGTGCGCTCCTCTAAATATAAAGAGCAACAGTGCCTGGCGAATAAATTTCCCTCCCTTGGAGGCGGGATTTACCTGCTCTCCCCACCCTCGTTGTACACTTAGTTGCTCTCATCCAGCTCAGCCCGGTCGGGGGGTGGTGGCTGACGCAGGGGCGGGGAGGGGGGAATCGGGGATGGTGGTGCAGGTTGGGGGCCGGCACGGCATGAGCGTCACGGTGTAGGAGCCCAGGTTTTTGCGGCGCACGCAAAGGCCTCGGTGAATGCACGGCCACGTGCTTGGAAAAAAATACAAGGTGGTTTGTTGTCCTTAATATAGAAGAGGAGAGCAAAATTTCTCAAGGGCTTCGTTTACTCTTTAGGTTGGTACATTGCTCAGTACAGTACTTCCATTTGGTTTTCTTAGGCATTTAAATAAATAAATTTAGAGATGCTTGCATTTTTTTACTCCTTATGTCCCCGAGTGTAGCTTTTTCTGAAGATTTCACCATCCCCTTCAATTCGTGAGCTCTTTGGTGAATAGGTTACTGCATACCCCAGTTCAATTCTCTCTAGATATTTCCTCAGATATAAATATCTGGCATTAATTACTGCGAAGTAATTCGCATTGCCTCGTTTTTTATATCCTTAGTTATGCATTTCTGCCAGTATCGTTGAGGTAGACTAAATATAAGAAGAAATCCGGAATTTTTCATCGCGACTAAATTAAGATATTTTTCAGCGATCTCTATAGTATTTTTCACATTTTTGAATATTTTCACTTTTTTAATTTTATTTCTTAAGCATCTACGGGATTCACGCATCGATTATGTGTTGATTATGCTGATTATGGGCACGACGGGTATTTGGTTACGGAGAATGTACACAGTTTTGGTGACGCTGAGGGTGACTAGTGGTTTCTCACGGAATCGAGCCCGGGGCCTCCGGTTAGTAGCACAGTGTGTATTACTATGTTGCATCATAAATAAACCAGGATATATTTTATTTTCAGTGCAATATTGTGTCCTCATTAATGTATGAATCCTCTCGAACCGAACCTGCTCTCTAAAAAAATCGTTACAGCCTTGGGCTGTTAGTTATTTTTTACTTGAAATTCGAAACGGATCGAAAATAAATCACCGAGCAGGTTCGAAGTCTAATAATAACAACCTGAGGAAACTGTTAGAAAAATTCTTTCGTCATGTTTCGGGTTATGGCCACGCTACTGGATTTTTGGTTGATCCATACCTCTATCCTCCAAATTATCCCTTACCTTTGCCACCAAAAATCCAGTGCTCGTAGCTACTCATCTGGATGCCTACGGGTTTTTTTTTGCATTTTATTCGTTTTGGAATCAAAGGGCATTTCTCACCCGTAACTCCTCGTGAGGATCTGTGCCTTTTCCCGCGTTCTTAATTTGTTAGAGTGGCATTTGGCGAGATTCCAAGAATCAGGGATCACAAGAAAAGAGAGGGGAGCGAATATCACTAACAGCAAACGTAATCGATCGATGACTACTAGTGAATTTTACGTGAGTCGGTGGTGTGAAACCGGCATTTGAGACTGTGTAGTCTGGCTCGTTCTACGTTAATGGAATCGTATCGCAAATTTTTCAAGCTATGCGTACTTTTTATTCATCTAAAATTTCATATTTCCAATGAAATTCCTCTCATTTCTTAAACTGAGTGTTATGTAAATAGTTTCTTTGGCGCTAAAAAAGGGGGGTCATTAGTGGTTAAGTAGTTAAAATTATATATTTTTAGCGTAGGTAACTGAGGCTATTGCCAAACATTTTTTTTCATTAGGCATTTATTTCCATTTTGTTACGGCATTACGTAAGCTTCTGCTTTTTCCTTGCTGCTTACGAGATCGAATTCGATTGTTTAACTGGAATGAACTTCATCTAAAAAAGAAAATAATAGTTTCCGGATTCAAATTGGTTGGCTTGATTTATAAAGGTATTCCTAAAATTCAAGGGTTACTCTTGCTGCCCCCTTTCGCAAAAAGACTCGACGTCAACGGACAGTATAAAAAAGGCATACCATCATTCCGCCGTCGCGTCGCTGCAGCTTAACAAGATTCGGGAATGAGAGAAAGGAAGTTTAGAGCGAGATCGCCTTTTTTTACGAGGCATGTTTTTCTTTTCGCTTTCAAATAACAGAGGTCAAATGTTATCCGGGTCCCACCTACACACTCGCGGGAAGAAAAAATATAATAACGATTTTTGATGGGTGTTAATATGTTGCGCGGAGGAAGGAGATGAGAGAGGAGATAATTGGAGATTGTTGAAGAAGACGAGGGTTGATTTTATTTTTTTTTCCTCTCTCTCTCCCTCTCCTCTGGTTATAAATCCGTGAGAATCCATGTGTGGGTGTGTCACACCTGTGCTTTTTAGTCTCTCTGCCTCCCTCAACCAGTTGGGGATTGCTGTAATTCGTAATCTTTCTGGGAAAATCCTGCAAAAAAACGGCTTCCGAGGAAACGTAGGTAAATTAAAATGTTTTTTTTTGAAATGTTGCATTCACTCTCAGTTGTTTCCACACCGTCTAAGTGATGTATAATAAATATAAATAAACGTGGAATTGAGGGTTTCTCCCTCTTCTCAGGTTCCCTTTTCCTTATACTCTTCAATTTGCTCCGATTTTTGTAAATCTATCGCGTTAATAATCACCATTATGTCCACTTTTAATATTTTCTTAGGTATTTATTGCAACTTTTGAGTTATTTCATTTATGTATATATATGTATATATATATATATATATATATATATATATATAT
>LYUA01001009.1:123092-140177 GCA_002093875.1 Calopteryx splendens | reverse complement strand
ATATATATATATATATATATATATATATATTCACACACACACATTCTATCAAGAGCGAGAATTTCTCAATGACAATGAGTATACCAATTCCACAAAGTTGAAGGCAGTTCATCGAAAGAAGGTAATTCATCAAGCTCATATTCTGCGGGTAGTGACAGCGCGAGCTGTCAAAAGCTTCTTAATCAAAGCTTCAAGGATATGTTGAGATGACGCGTGACATGCATTCACGTGGGTTTGAAATAAAGGTATCATTAAGTTTTTTTAAGAGAAATTATCTGCTGCTGATGAATCTTTACGCACATTGGCTTGGTTTGTTTAACGCTACCCAGGCGTTTGAAAACGTTATAGCTATTTTAATGCACAAGTCTTTTGAACCTGTCAAAATCTTTTGGCATTGGAAAATATATGTATTGGAAAATATTGTCATAAATGTGGGCATTGGATGAATCACTTTTTTTGGGTGACGAGATTGAATTATTTCTCAAAGCAGGATGCATATGCAGATCAGGACGAATATGCAGGAAATTCAACTGTGGTGTACTTTGACACTGGGCCGTGCTACTGTTGTTAGGATGGAGCCGGGTGAAGATGGACTGGCATTGAACGACGCGATGTATTGATCAGTCGCGCCCTGAATATCAGTTCCAATGGCCTCTCCGTATCTCCGGCGGAAAGAGGAGTTTAAGATCGAGTGAGGAAGCAGTCGAAATACTTACCATCCCAGAATCGAAACAGCAAGAGCGGCTGAAAACATGCGCCCACGCGCTTGTAAACTCGCGTGCAAATATTTATCCTTCGTGTGAAAGCATTGCCTGCTATAGGATTGGCAGTGTTGATTCGCCGAAGTGAAGTGAGATTGAGTGTGAATTGGAATACGTATAGAGAACTTCCCTAAGCACTTGCTCTGAAGATTGCCGGAGTGCTAGGAATGCCGGAGTTGGTTTGATGGGCTTGGTGGTAGGTGGCAGTAGTAGAGGAAGAAACTGAAGGAGATGAAAATTGGAAGTACAAAAATGTAAAATAAATATCAAATATCTGAAACGCAAGGATAAATGGTGGATGTGAATTGTCTAAATAATGTTATTTCTTTAGTCGGAAAGCACGTAAACGAATTATTTGTTTTCATTCTTTCATGCGCTGTTTACTAATTTCAATCATAATCCTAATTTCCAAAATTGTATGCGTGATAATTAGTATCATGCATACGGTGGGTTGGTAGGTAAATGGAATATATATATTTCACTCTTGTCGGAAATTTTGTTTAGGCGGGTGACTGAACAAGTAACAACTCAGGAGAAAAATAAAGCTGTTGCAGATTATGTTCCTACGAAGTAGGATTGCACTGAATACTTGGTATAATGAAATGACTAGCCAAATTAAATATGGTCTTGGTCTGTTTCTACTGAAATAGGTTTTTGTAGTAGAAATTAATTCAAAGTGTATTAATATATTGTAATTGAGTTACTACTGTATTAATACTGGAGCTTCAATGATCTTCGAATTATTAATTTTTTCATGAGTGTGGCTCTAAATATTAGACTTAAACTATATTTCATCAAAAATTATAAAAACATTACAGTGAGTCAATTTAGTTTAATTTTTATAAAACTATCAATCAAATATAGGTTTACAAGAGCATACTTTCAAGAAAATGCCGTTTGACCGAAGTCGTTTTAAATTAATTTCAATTAACATATGTATTTGAGATTGTAAAAATTGAAACGCGCATTTATCATTAAAACAATCATTAATTTAAATTTTTTTTTCTCTTACAGGTAAAAACCAGAATTTCTACCATTGGAATGGGTGCCGTATCTCAGATTCGGTGAGGCTAACTTTAATCTTTAGGAAAATAATATTTATCTCTAGTTTTTGCTTGGATATATAAAATTCATCATTAATTATAAATGTAGCCAAAGGGTATTCGTTATATTAAAAATGGATCTACTTTTTAGTTAAAATGCTTTTTAAATGTTGAAATTATTAATTGAATATAGGTACTAACTTTTCTGTCAGAATAAATGTTCTAGATGATACTGCATTGTAAAATTTCAAAAATGATTTGGGTAAACTCAATCTAATATAATTGTGCGGAAAATGAATTGGCAATTCAAAGATACCTAGAGATTTTTGTTATCTCCAAAGTGCGTTTACGAGCATTTTCGTGCATGTGAATTTTAGTATTTTTAAATTCTGTAAAATTCCTTAAATAGGTGAACTAGTGAATCATATGGCTCATTAATGCTGACTCGAACATTTGTGCGCAGGTGAACGAAAAACATTGATATTACATTTTGTTTAAGCTTGTAAATCGCTCACTAATACTCGTACGTACAATTCAACTGGCGACGAATAAATTATTTCGTTAGAGGAAATTAGGAACATTTTTAGCTTGAAGTAAATACAATTGTTTGATATTTTCACACATCTGAGTTTCACAGGCGTACAGTCAAATTGCTTCTAATATAAGATAATGCTAATGATAAGTTCAAAGCACCGCTTAATTGGAGCAAATTATTTAGCCTGTATTTAATTTATTAATTTTTCTGTTTTACAAAAAATGACGTAAGTATTCTATATTTTTTTTCTAATATCAATAAATTCATTCTATAGAGAGTTTCAGATTCGTGGAACTATCATAAAGAAATAGCTTTTCGGATATGATTAGCGTTTGAATAAAGCTAAAACGACGGTCGATCGAACTTCGATTTAATTGTTTTGAAGGTTTACTGTCTTTTTGTCAGAATTAAATTGCTTGAGTAGAGTTTATTTTCGTCAATAGATGCATTTCCTTTGTCCTTTGGATAGATCTTTTACTTTGATAGATGTTATCCTTTGATAGGGATTTTGGTCCCCAGCGAACATATATGGACGTTCCATATGCATTCGATTCCTTAAATGTCTTGAACCCTCAAAGAGACATTAGTCTAAACTAAATCTAAAACTGAGCCATCGCTGGCTATAGAAAATGCATTCGTAGTTTGATCGATTGACGTTTTTCATAACTCAGTTTAGGTGCTTAACACGAGTAAGAATGGGTCAGTGATACAATTTGCTCCCACAATTTGCATTTTAATAAAAAAGTATTCTTAATTGAAAACGACCCTGTTACAATTTTTACATTGATTTTTATCTTCATCATGAGTTCATGACGAGACGTTGTACGTTCCTCTACATACCTACCGTCAAAAAGTTGTGATTTTTGTTTTCAAGAGGGAAGTATACTAGTCTTTATTAATAGTAGTTATTACTGAGGCGGTCATTGACCTATTTGAAGGTTGGTCGATTAATGAAATCGTAAAAGGATTTGGAAACAGGAGGAAGTATGGGACAGGGACCCCGTGTCAACCTATGGCCAACTTTTAAGCAAAGACATCAAATGAGTTCAAAGTTGAATCCCATCAATCTACGAGAGGTGGAGATACCGCTGTCGAATTGTTCTGTTCACGGAACGTAAGTTTGGGGGGGGCAAAATAAGCTCGGGAAAGTCTTACTCTCACCTCGTAGAATCCAAACCTTAGCGTGATCAAGCGGAAGCCATATTGCATTGGCCACTTCTCCAACGCAAAAATCCCGATCAGGAGGGAGAAGAAAAATCAGTTCTAAAATTTATGAATTTTTACATCATTTTCGATCGTAGTATTAATAAAAACTCGGAAACGCTGGGGGATGAATGAACTTTTTTAAAAATGCGCGCATTCCAATTATTGCTGATTCATTCCCATCCCCTTTTCCCGAATTTTATTCCGTTGTTTCCCTCGTTTCGGTCCACCCCTTTTCTTCACGAAATCTTCGTCCCCTACTCCCTCCCCTCATTGCGAGTTTCTCTGTTCATCCTCTTCCTGCGTAACCTCATCTTCCTCCGACCTCCCCCACCTCACTCTCCTCCTCCACCTCCCTCCACCCTCTTCCCAAGCACCCTTCCATTCGACCCCTCCCTTCGCAAATCCAATATCCTCCTTCTCGTCCCATCTCCTCTCCACCCCCATTTGACCAATTCCTTTTAAGTTAGGAATGCCTTTCCTATCGTCCGACCTCCCCATCTTTTTTCATTACCCGACGACAAGCTCTCTCTCTATATAACGCCCCCTTTTTCTTCCATTCCAACTCTTTCGCCGACTCATCCCTCTCTCTCTCTCTCTCTCTCCCCCTCTATATATATATATATACCTATTTCTCTCTTCTATTCATCTCCTTTCCCCGTTACGCTCTCTCATTCCATTGGTTCCCGGCCTCATCATCTGGAATCCTCAAGTCCATGACGTAAAAAAAAACATAAATGGTCCCATAAAAGAATCCGCATTGTGCGTAAAAGATATCGATTTGAAAAAAAAAGTCGAAGTTCGTGAGCATTTGAGTATGTTGGGAAGAATGGGAGTTTGGTTGTTATTGCTTTTTTTTGTTCCGGTGTTTAATAAGGAAAAAAACTAAAAAAATAAAGCGACGTATGGTATTCAAGATGTGTTCTTAAGGGTCAGGTACAGGATATTTGTTTAAACTCCAGGGAACGAATTCACGAGTATTGTAAAAAAACAAATTGAACTATACATATATATGTACCTATCATACATGCTCCAGACATCCCTGTATTTATTTTGTTTTTTTGTAAATACTACTTTGTTTTCGTGATTTCACAATCATTACCATTACCGGCATTTTTATACGGTTTCAAAAATTAGTACCTGTGTTTTTATGCAATGACCATGTATTTGAAGCGTTTTTAATGACTCTTCTTTTGCAATCCAGTTATTTAAATTAAAACTCAACACACTCCAACTGCCATTCTTCTGGTGTATTCTATTTCACTTTGGGTGTTCATTATTTATAAGCAGTGTCAGAGTTGGACATTTATAAAGAGCAGCATTTAATTGAATTCCTTGGTAGATTATATTTCATTGGGATTCCAACGTAACTTATATTTAATTACATCCCCATGGCGTTGTAAATTCATATTAATGCATTTCACCACATTTTGCTCAAATTTTCAAAAAGGGAAACTCTCTAGTATTAGAATTTTTTCGAAACGAAATTGGAGGGAGAAGATTTTTTGAATTTTTTTTTGTTTTTCTCAAGTCTATTTATTCCTATTATTATTCATCTTTATTATTGAATAGCCGTGTTCGCATTTTCATGACAATAACATGAGTGCAAAAGGCAATTTAAGTCGGTGATGAGCAGTTAAATGAATTCTTCCCTGAAGGGCAGCGGTCTCTATTCATAAAGGCTCACTATGGAAGGGCTAGTTTCATGCCCATCATTTAAGGTTCGGAATATAATACCTACCTTTCTTTTCTGACCCAAAAAACGTTGCTTTCCAACTTCGCTAGTCAGTCCAACTTCAGATGTCAGTCCAACAGTCGATGTCATGACAGGTCTTCCGTGTTATTAATCGCTCCTTGGCTACTCAAATTTGAACGATGGAGTTTTCTAAGCTCGAAATGAAGGCTGAAATAATTTTATTAGTATTCATTATAAATTTAGTTCGACATTGAGTCGCTCTAGTTTGTCCGGAGATGCTCAACATTTTTCTTGATATATACTAATTCCGACGCTCCATGCCTGCGGTAAGTTAATGCTACGCTTAATATTAACTCGAACAGATTTCGCTTCTACTACTTTTAAAAGGGTCGACCTTTTATCATGCCGTCATTGGACCTTGTAAAAACTACACGAGGAAGGCTATTTATTGGCTCAGTATTGCCTCAAAAGTTTCCATAAGATATCACGTCGTTTCAGAGACGGAGAGAGTGTTGTTAAGTTTGAAATCATAATACCAAGTAGACACGAAAGTTTTTAGTGTCCAACATCACGCATACCTTACCTCTCCTAGATCCTAATGGTAAACATTTTCTTCATCGGGGATTTTGAATAGGATGATGCACGTAAAAGGAGGGAGGGATGGAGATAAATGAGAACACATGGAAAGCGAATGCATTCAAATTATAAATAACGCACGATCTGCCCTTTTTGTGAGTCATTTCGAAGTAATTTAAATCTATGTTCCAAATATACCATGCCTGCATTAGAATGGAATTCATCTTTTCTAACCCAAAAAAATATTTTTTCTTTGGGATCGATTTGACGAAGGCATCCACAAATTCAATGCCAAGACCCGATCGGTTAGTGTTTAGACACTAATCTATCATACGTCTTAACATAGCATCTCTTAACCCGGTAACGATTTGCATGGTATCGGATTCCAGCTATACCCAAACGAGAAAACTAATTCCCCCTCAGAACTGAAATAACTGGAATTTAATCGCCTGTTAAATTCTTACGGAAACTGTTAAACAATAAAAACGTGCGGTAAAAAAACAGATTTTATGTGCTACGTCATGACGGGTATCCGATATTTTTGGAGGAGTGACTTGAATTGTAATTCATTTACAACAATTTTCAAAACCGTGAACCACATCAGAATTTATAAAACTACTAACGCTTCCTTTTGTATTAGATTAAATTATGAAATTTTACCTTTTTGTGTTTCATCACTGAAGCTCTAGGCTCACTGTATCGTTCCAATCATGATGTGGTCTTTCATAAAAGTCGAAGAGTATAATTAAGTGGTTTAAGTGCGCTTCGGAAATGGATTATGGTGGCGAAATGATGATGGCAAGGTTTTTAAAATGGACTCATTGACGCCACTAATCCAATGGCATGTCCTTATTATCAAAGTTTTCAATACGTGACAGAATGTTTTGAAGCGAGTGAATGGTATTCTTATCCTGCATTCTTATTTAAACTTGGCCGAGAAGTATCTCATCGGACAATTTAAAATTTCTCACGTTACGAGACAAACTCGAGGAACAATATTTTATCGAATTTATGTTGTTTTTGTCGTAGGTACTCCGAACATTGCTCACTTACGAATGTTCTTGATTGTTTTCTTGCCACTGAGAAGGGGACGGCTCGTCTTCATAATTACTCCGAAGTATTTTTTGTAGCCATTGATAGTCCGACATGTCTCTCGTGTAACTGTTTGACTGAGTGCGAGGGATTAAAATTAATAAAAAAACCTTTTTAAGGAATCACCCAGGAAGCGGATTGGAAGTTTTTACTACCCATATCTCAACAGAATCCTTGACGTCACGGTGGTATAAAAAAGCTTCTTAATCCAAACTTTAGGAACTTTTTCTCACCGAGTTGGATATATAACGAACACCTCACGCAACAGCAGACGCCTTCCATTTCGTGAGAAAATGAATGTCTGGAATGAATCTTCCCAAGGAGGCCTCGAGTCCTTATGAACTTATCCGTCCAAATGTTCTTTCTCTTAATCTATTTAACTTTTTTCTCTTTCTACTCCGGTTTATCATTTTCTTATGTATTTACTCTGAAAGAATTCTTCTTCGTCATCATATTTCCTAGCTCACTAAAACCGGCTCATCTAAAGTAGTTTAATATGTCGAATGGCGTTGAGCAAGATTACTCCACGAAAGTTTTAGATGTATAGGTACACTTATGGTATCAACTGGTAATCATTTACTAAATTAAACCCACGGAATTGAATAATTCACACTCAAAGATGTATGTAATGGAATGTAATAAGTGTATTTCCATCGGATCTATTTTTTCAGTTCAGTCATTATTTTAAATACCAAGGCAGAATCTTATCGTCCTATAAGGCTACTGAGATGCGAGGGACTTTATTGAGCATTTTGCCCAATCTTATAAATGATAAAGTTGAAAAGGTAATAGCCCCCAATATTTTCGCTATTCATATCCATTATTAAAATCACGGTTTAAAATATGTGTCAAATCAAACTATAAACTTTTATATTTAGGAACTTCACAATTTATAACAAATAAGTAGTTATTCGATAAAAAAGATAAGTGCATTTGTTGTCTATAATATGCCATAAACCCCTTTCAATTGTAAATGTCATTTGTTCCATCATTATGGAATAGAGAACCCACTATGGCTTGGCTAAACGATGAATCCCGAAATCATTTGAAGAAATTTTATTCACATTTCTTATTTCTTCTCATGGTGAACATAAAAATAACAATATTTAAACTAGTATAGAATAAAAAAAATGCCTCACTATGTGCGATGTTTACGTAACATTAGTAACCATGATCATTAGGCTATGTTTTCATATTATTATTTCGTTTGTTTTGGAATGGAAAAATGTAAATTAATGGATTTCTCTGCCTAACAATCTCCTCGAAAACTACTTCAGCTTGTTATTCTATCTCATATTTCCTGTCTCAATGCCAGGCCAAACTCTAGGTCACGACCGACCAACGGAGGGTCGTGGGGAGGATCATTAGATGAGTCGGGAAAGATTAAACCGAAGAAAACCCTGATAATAGAAGTATTTTTTTCTGTGGAAGTGGCTCTTCTGTAACGATGTACTTGTACTCACGCGTTTACTTCCTGCTCATCGTAGCTGTCTTCTAGATTACGCTTTGCTGTGTATATCTCCATTTCTCTTCTCAGTTAAGAATTCTTGACTTCTTTACTTGTATTATACGGCTTTTATTACTGAGATTTGAATGAATTATTTGTAATGAGAAAAAACTGGGAATTGAATTCTCTTAATGGTGTCAGTTTTTGACGATACATGTGCTATGATAAAAAATAAAGGTAAGGTGTTCGTCCATATTATTTTAGCCGCTTTCGGAATACTACGCAAGTATTTTTAGTCCGTTATAAAGGTTTCATTTTAAAAAGCAGATTAATTTAAAAGAATAAACGCCACGCTTTTCAAAAATTGATTGATAGAAAGTTAGTGTAAAAAATTTAAAGAATTGGGAAGGGGTGTCCCTCTAGTTTCGGGAATATTTTTATGAAGGCATACTCTATTTTTCACATTAAGTATGTTGAAATCCTGTACCTACCTCATCATAAAATTAGACCTTAGGTTTTTCCTTAATCTTTGTTTTTTCCATTAAAAGTACTTTAATCATTATTATTATATTAAATAAACAAAATTGTAATTTACCACAAGGATTACAATACCAATGCATAGTCATCAGCTTCGAAAAATAATTTCATGGATATAATGACGTATTTCCAAAAATTATATCTTGCCACGATTAGTTACACGTATCCTTAAATAATGTTTAAACTTTACACAATCACAGCATGTGACATTCTGCGGCCACACTCCGTATTGGTGTATCTCAAGGCATGAATGTTGATGCAGTGCTACAAAAAAAATGCAGAACAAAATAATCTCCATTGCTTGGTCCGGTTCCTACTACGACCCGTTGGGCACTTCTGCGTCAAACGTAGCGACTCATTCTCGTTCCGGGACATTCATCGAAATCGGGTCTGTTATCCATCAGTGAATGTATCCACAAATTCAGAGGGAGTTTCGACGGTGAGTTACAGGAGATGTAGGGAGTGTTGGACTCGGGAAATGTTGAGCTATTTATTTTACGATCGCTCAAGGGTTAGTCAGTTGGAATCCTCAGTCGGGACGATAAGTTTGCGTAAATTTCACGATGTTCAACCGTTCGGTTCGATATTTTCGGCCCACCCAGTGACCTCTTTTCCCTTAACTGCCCGTGTGAATTGATGTCCATCATTAAAGCGAAATAAACCGTAACGAATAGCTATTATCAATTTTAGATTTTGTCTGAGCTAGTTTCCGTTCCGGCCAAAATTACAAATTTCTTCCGTTATTCGCGCCCGCTTACTCCCGCTTAGGAATAAAAAAATAAGTACTTTCATTCTTTATTACTCAGAGCCAATGCTTTTGGTCTACCTAACGCCGTACTCATTAAAGAGTATCATCTATAAATAATTTTCATTTAATGTTTTTACATGTGATCGAATGTAATTTTAACTGTGAACTCAATAATTTTCTCATTCAATGCACCATGGGTTTTATCACTCATTTCTTTACCTGGTTTATATTTATCTACATGTTACCCTGCTAACCCTCGTGTTACAGTGGGTGTTGTGTCACCGGCCAATAGTGCAAATCCTGGTACATAATTGCCATTCGGTATCTTCTTTATTTCTGGCAGTTCAAATTTTTTTTGCGTTGCAAAAAATGATTTGTACTTTTTTACTTTTCCAAATTCAATCTGTAACTATCAAAGTCTCAATAACTTTTCAATTGAAAAATATTTTCGTAATCATACGCGAAATTCCTAATCGGAGACCCTGGAAAGTACATATATCACAATGTTGGTGAATATCGTTTCAGATTTGGATTATTTAACAAGCTCAGAACCGCTAAATTCGAATCACCATCTTGAACTTTGTCTTTCTGATATCATATTCGTAATTAGCATTCCAAAAAACTCGTTTACCTATTTCAAATACGGGCGTTACATAGTTTTTCCACATAATATTTATATCTCACGACCTAGTTTTCGTTTTTAGGCTCAATATCACCGGGTGAATATTTTACAGTCACACCAGTATATAAATAGTAGGGAGGGGTTAACTCGTCATGTGCCTAGGTCAAAATTTGGTGCTAATAGGTCTAAAACTTTAAATTTTGTAGAGAGCTCGAATATTCTTAGGTATAGGTTCGCGGTTCCGACCACAGAGTGGCGGTGCTGCGTTTGAAAACGTTTCTTCGTGAGCGCTCTTGCATTTGGGTCATAAAAGCTCCCTCCCTCACCCTTCCCCCCAGTTACATCCACCTCCCCCTCTTCGCATCTTTCATCCTCCCGCCCCACCATCATCTATTCCGATGATCCGCGGACTGTTACCCGAAATCGGGGCTCGCCACGGCTCCTTCAGGAACGAAGAATAACGGCGGGCAGGAAACAAAAGCAGAGGCCCTAAACCGGGAAACTTTCGATGTTTTCCGGCCGCCTGAGATAAATGTAAAATTTCCAAAGAGGTGGGGAGAGTGCATGCGGTTGCGGTGGGAGAGGAATGAAGGGAGAGGGAAAAATTTTTTCCCTTTTCGTCTCTCGTTTTGCGGTGTTGTCTGTTCGTTTGTTTGCGTGGGGATTCAGGGCGAAGGGGAAGTCTGCTGGTGGTTCGGTCGGTGGTGAAAGGGTGGACGAGAGGGAGGGAGAGAGACAGAAAAAGGGAATGAGAGCTGGGAACGTGGGGCGGAATATGACAAGTGGGGCCATATTTCTCCGAAGACAGTTGCGCATTATGGCTACGCGTAAGAGTAGGGGAAAAAATAAAGGTTGAAGGGATGTATGTTTGGGGATTTTAGTGTGAGGGAGGGAGGAATGGGGGGGGGGGCATGAGGAAATACTTCAGCGCCTTTCTCAGTCAGATGGGGACTTCATGTTTCTTTCAGATTCTCTCCTCTAGCGCATGGTGACCTGTTGTCTCTTTTTAATGGACGATTAACGCGAGACTTGTCTCGTGAATTTCCGCCAGTGTCGACGCGTGAAGAAATATTTTTTTTGTGCAAGTGCCAATGGTGAAATGACGTGTGGTGTGTCCGAATGGATAGCATACTCCGCCGCTGAGGAAAGAATCCTTATTCCTCTCGATGACAACGGTGTCACATCCCGCAGACAGCGCCTGAAGCAACTATGAATTCATAATGCGGTGACTCCTTAGTTTTTTAAACTCAGACTGCATCTCAAATGAAACGCTTCATTTTGATAAATCAGCTATCACAACTTCGATAGTGAAAGAGTTTAATAGAAAACCTTCGAAGCGTTCACGAAACGTGAAGGTATTGAGCCATTTTCGATGGCATGTCCTCGAATGGGAAGACAGCATTAAATTAAAGAGAACGCTAATTATTCTGGTGAATTCATATTCGTATATATGTGCTAAGTCATTCAAATAGTGCAAAATTACTAATAAAATAACATGATTAAATATTCCCCTCCTGAAAGAGTTTTTTTTATTTACCAACACTGCCGGGTATAAATTGTCGTGGACGTCATCATTTATTCAAATCACAGCTTTAGACATTTTCTGCAGCGAAAGGCATTTATTTCATAATGGGCAAATTTAAAAGTTTTGACGGTTAGAGTAGCATCATAAAATTGTGAATTGTTTTGAAGATAGTTTTCCTTTCCTTCTTTCGAAATGTTTACACCTTCGAATTATATTTCATTTCACGGAATCGCATCGAGGCGGAAGTTCATCTCGAGCCTTTTACAGGGATTCCAATCGCGGAAATTGCCATCGCGTTTGATTTATTCACTCCCATCAATTGAGACGCATAAGGAAAGCGACCTCCATTGGCTCGTATCTCGAAAAGCCTAAAACGGCGAAGTTTTCAATCGATTGTGCTTCGCACTCACGTGCACGGACAAAGAGTTTTAAGGGCCCTCACCGGCTTGCGATGTTTATGCGTTTTTATTTCCTACCCGCAAAAAAGAAAGGATCTCGGAAGAACCTTATGGCGTGTAAATTTCCAAAGGTTAGGTGCGTAATCGCTCAACCATAGGAATGCAAGCCAGTATAAGTGGATGTACCTCTAGAGGAGGTGGTACATTATAACTTCCTGGAATAAAAAAGTAGGGTATGAGAAATTCCTCTCAAATGTTCGTGGGGAGTGATCTCCCTTGCTTTCGCCGATTTTTTTTTCTTTCAATCCCACGGGACTCGAATCAAATACCCATCACAATCCCTTTCCTCACGATCAGCCCGCAAAGTGTTTTTTGTTGAGGACTTTCTCCCAAACCAAAACACGCAAAGAGAAAGGTGAAATCCCTACCTCGAACTCCTCTCGCTTCTTTATCTTGAATAATTTTCCGCCGACCTAATGCGGCCTCTTAAATATCAAGCATGTCTCACGGAGTATTTTTTTTGTGGATTTGCGACCCTTTTTAAGCAAAAAGTTTCTTCTTTTGGGAAAAAATACCACCAACAAAACCATCCCTACGGTTTATTTAGTCATTATTACCTTTACTTTTCGGTTCACTTGCTGAGGAGAGGAATCGCGAAGTTTAACTTTCACTGCAATTGTGAAGTCAAAGAGTGTACTTATATTTTCATGAAATTTAGACGTATTCATTGACATTATAACAATTATGAAGGGTGTGAGGTGCGGTTCCCTTGGACGTCACGCAACCATGCATTCTACCTGATGACGAAATAATTTCTGATTTAAACTAATATTTAATATTTTAATGATTCATTAAGCGATTCGCTTTATAGTGATGGATAGAAGTGAAAATGTTTATTAGCATACATAATGACTAGGGAAACCATTTTGTTATATGACCTCTAACATTTGGAGCGTATGAAGTCAATATAAATTCATTTCACCTTAATTCTGAATTTAATTAATTTTCCGCCAAAAATAAGTTTCCCAAGTAACCAGTCAACGTTACGATACTACTTTTTATATTTTTAATCGTATTTTTCACAACATTCACTTAGAGCCGCTCCACATTCACTCTTTTTCAAGCGAAACAGATTTACATCAACTGATAATTTTAGTTACTTTCGAGACTACACGATACCATATTATATATATGTTATGATCGATCATAATAGCTAGGTGAGTGTGGAATGTTAATCATAATTACAATACTGCGTTTTCTTTAAAACCTCCTCTAGATTAGCCATAGTTCCGCTGTTTCACGATAATTTAGGGTACGGCAAAGGTGAAAACTTTGATGCGCTTCTTGGTGTGATGGGCATGTATATTTTTTTGATTAGAACGAAATGCAAGAACTCGGTTAACTCATCAAGACCAGTCGTAAATTGTCGAAAAAAATGTGTAACTTGTGGGATTCAGTTTACTAGTTTAAGTCTATCCATGGAATTAAATTCGTTTTGTCACATTCTATTCATTTTCCTGTTTTCCAATGGAGATTATTGATATATTGGATTGTTTGCATTTTCCTATCCATTTTTCTTTCCTTAGGATGCACGGAAAATGATGAAATTAGGATATTAAAAAAATCAAATGACAGAAGTAATTCAGGGAAAACTGCGAGGTGGACGTCTTTCTCTCCACGTAAAGGAGAAAAAATCGTGACCCCTCGTTCAGACAAACATTTTCACTCGTGGAGACAGTTGAAAGTCTCTCATTTTGAAATCCCCCGTGCACGTTTTTCATTCCGATAGATGCGCATAGCGATTCCGCTGACTCCTATGGAAATGCCCATGGGAAAGCGGAAATATCGGTGGATCAGAGCAAACTGTGTTTTCTTTGTTTTTATATCTTTTAGTCGAAACCATTTATGAGGAGGAACATAGAGATTGATGTCTTTTAATTGTGAACCCTTATATATGGTTTAGTAAGCCACAATTAACTCTTTCGCAAATAGGCAACGATTTCCGACTCAGAGGTAGATTGAAACGTGAAGGTAATATTTTTATGACAAAAAACTGGTTTATAAATAACTGGTTCATATTATTTTTATAATTCATTGAGTAACACATCTGTTGATGCAATTGGTTCCTTTAATAATGACCAATGAAAAATTGCTATTTTTATTTAGTATGTGTAAAATTACGATAAAATAAATGCATGCTTTAATGAATCTTAAATATAGCCTGCAGTCTCAATCAGTTATGCAGACTCTAGAGTATTGTTCTAAAGACTAGTTATGAAGGCTAAACTGACAAGTAGACACATTTTACTTTAAGGATTATTTTGCTCAGAATTTTTCAGTTCCTTACTATAATATAGAAGATGTCGTTATGTACTGAGAATTGAATTGACCCTATCCGAACAGAGATCTGATAGTCCGTGCTCTATTTTTTTTCATGTTCAGGTAAATCTTTTGAACATTTGCACACAAATACGAATCTCCTGAGGACGAATACTTGCCCCCTTGTGGGGAAGACAAATGATTTGAAAGTCAAGGCATTTTTTCTTTCATCAATTATTTTTTCTTCCTTATGCCACTTTTTCTTTTGTCTTTTAGTCTCTAAGGTATATGTGAAACTGCAGTCTTCCCTCCCTCCTCTTCCCACTCACCTCTCTTTTGTTCCCAGGTCTCCATTTAACATTATTTCATCAAGCGTCTCATTAGCCAGACAAGGTTAGATACTCCAGTAGCAGCGAAACCTACTGGGAGCCCTCCATAAATGGCGTCATGTACTTCGTGAGTTTGGTCCTCTCTGACACTCCGCGGCGTGGTTGTAGGAAGTGGTTTGGCTACATTTGGCGTCGCGGCAATCTATGCTTCTTTGTAACTTTAATGACGAGCAAACTCAAGATTTTTCCATCCTAGAGTATTGCACAAGGACCTTACGTGAAGAAGATGCATAGAAAATATAGGTGAAACCATTGCTACGGAGTGTAGTTGTGCACGATTCGAATACTTGATCGTTGAGGCAAGAGGATAAGCGTGTATTGGAGTTTTTTGAACTTTGGTCGAGGAAAAGAGTGGAAAAAATAATACGGACGGAAGTGATAAGAAGCGAAGTTTTTAGGGTAAGGGTAAGGTAAGTCTCCAATGGTAGTGGAAGGTAGGTTTTTAGATTGAGATTCAAATATGCGGATGTGTGGATTTTAGGCAATGGATATTTGGAGACTGATAGAGGGGAGAATATTTTTGAGAGCTGAGAATGAGAAGAGAGGTAGAGGGAATGAAATAACTTGCACTTAGACGGAATTAGGGGAAGGAAAGGACTTGAAAATGATTTTTTTTAACGTTTACGGTTCTTTCTTAAGGTTTGAGTTTATTGAGTTTTGTGTCAAGTAGACCTTAATGCAGCAGTGTTCTGTCCCTGAGTACATCCATAACCTACCTTAACCACTAGACTACTACTAATATAGAATATTATGTGTGTTATTTAAGGGTCTCTTGCCGGAGAGGTCACCCAAAGGTTTCGGGAACCAATGAAGCCTGTAAGAGCCAACCCAAACCCAACTAATTTCAACCATCACTCTAACTTAACCTCAACCTTTTTCTTTGGGTCGTGTCCAAACTAAGCACCAAAAATATATTCATTCATAGTATGTTGGTACAGCTAAGTCCTGAAAAAGTATAACATAGGGACTTCAATTAAAAAAGGAACATAGAGAAAAATCTTTTCATATGACTTTCTTGTGTACACTGTGCACAGGTAACATAATTTTGTACTTATCCTCCCAAAATACTTAAATTTCTACGCTATGGGGCGTACGCTGTTCCAAGGCAAGAATTTTACTGAAAATTTATTAAGAGGGAGGCTCTCGGGAGAAGCGTGATGCCATTTTAAACGGGATAGATCTGCTCTTTCGGGAAGGAGTGTGATAATGTGCCGGGAAAGGTGTTGAGAAAAGAAAAAAAGAAAACCTTTATTTCATTTATGGAAGCTCTAACTGCACTTACCGTCTTGCTGCGCATTTGAATTTCTTCTTCCTTTTAAGAATCCTCCGTGTTTTCTTCTGGCCTCGAAGCGTGCTTTATCCGAAAGCCTCTTCGTGACCGAAGGTTTATCATCATCTTATCTTCCTTTCTCTATTGACGCCGTCAACTGCCCTCCATGTCTGCATTGAATATATTTTTATAGCCTTTTTATTGCCAGCTTTCCTAAATATTTACCGAGGCAGTGTGTGTGTGTTGAAAACTCGAGAAAAAGGTTTTACGATAGGAATGACCGCTCGAAACAAATTAAAATTTTGTTTACCACCTGAAAGAAATTCATTTTTCGCTGGCGAGTGTAGGCGTTATCTCCCCTGACAGTGAATGAGTATCTCAGTATGGCACACATTTCATCAATACATTACTTATTTCTATAACTGATTTTGAATGGTGTAGAATCGGTTGTTCCTGTTGCTAGATGCTTTATGGTAAAATAATCGTTTTACCTGAGTTATTTTAACGCTGTCGTTTCGAGATTTGGTCGTTTGTTGCTTTGTGATTATAATGCTCTCCGCTTGCTTTTATCCCACTCTCTAATAGCACAATGTTTTTTTTTAACCGCTCGGTGTCGACGTATATGTTTTAATTTTTTCGCGAATTCATTTGACTCTATTTTCACAACAGAGTGCCATTAGTCCGGTGATGGTGCGATGGGGTTTTTATTCAGCACTGTGAAATAAATACACGACGTGCTCTTAAGGTTGGTACTCATTGTTGCCGAAATCCCACCAAAAGTTGATAGTGCTTCTCATTATTTATAATTTTAAAATCTCTGCCTCCATAGCGCGCCATTACAGTGCACCTGTTTGACTGAAGGCTGAACATGAGAAATATAAATTATATATATATATATATATATATATATATATATATATATAT
>LYUA01001009.1:56325-73610 GCA_002093875.1 Calopteryx splendens | reverse complement strand
GGGGGGGTGATAGCGCAAAGAAATAACAAATCACCGACTCGTCCGGGAGAGGGGTGAAAAAAAGGGGGAGAGCGGATGACTTTCTAAATCGCCCCTGAAAAATAACATGTCGTCCCTTCCCTTGAAAAAAAAATAGTGGCGGTTTCTTTTGATATTTTCGTGTTTTACGGAAGCAAAACTTTGGTCAGTTTTGCTGCCTCATCCATCACTTTCTCTCCCGTTTTCTGCGCTATCCCCTCCTTCTGCTATCCTCCTCTTCACCTCCCTACTACTCCCGCTCGCGTCGGTGCTTCGTCCTGTTCTCGCGACTTTGTCCTCCGCTTTTTTCATCCGTTAATCATCAGCTTTCCTCCCCGCTTCATCTGCGTCAAATCCTTTTAAGCTACAAAATGAGTGGTTAGGCATGACAGCATTGGTTTTAACATCGTCCTGAATCCAATTAAAATTGCATTTAAAATGGAAGAGTTTTGCAGTATTCATTTTCAAAATTTGTGATAATATTTTAAGAACCTTAATAGGTATAAAGTGAAGTATTCAGCTGATATCATCTTTCACGTCAAATCAAATAATTAATAAAATTACACCTGCTGTGGCGTAGTGAATATTTATCAGAGAAAGCTTCCTGTGCGCATGGTGTATTTTACTCTTCCGCGTAAACAACGCATGTATAGTGTCTGCATAGATTGAACTGATCGTGAGTGAAGATTTCGTGAAATATCGCGAAAATAAATTAAATATCCGTAAAACCAGATGGGCACTTAAACAAATGCTCATATTATGCACATGAAATAGAGGCCACATGCAAATAGATAGGTACAAACACAGCACAGCCCATTCGGTTTCGAATGAAATTGGCAGTAAGAATTCTTCCAGGGCACCGAATTATTCGGCAACGTTCCTCCCTCAGGGCGAAGACGAGCTTTGGAAACGTAGGATTTATCCGTGGCAGGTGATCCCCAGAATTTTTCACCCGGTTATCCTGTCGCACCCCAGTCAAGTGTTCCGAAGGATGCCGCTGTCTTGATCATTGCTTTCTCCCACCCTCGCCTAGCTGTTCGACAGCATCGTATACCACGTGCCCTTCAGTCCGCGCAGTCCGCTTTTGTGCGAACGCCCGTAACTACACGGAACTCTCCCGTTTGGACCCCTAACCCCCAAGTTCTCCTCTCGTGCTCTCTTCCCCGGCCTACAGGCGGCCTACATGCCCGCACCCCTTCAGTCTCACACACCAAAACCCTCATTCCCTTTCCAATCCCTTATTATCAACGCAACTCTCTCATTCATCCCAACTTCTGTAATTTCCCTCTGCGATCGGCGGCAGTCTTCCTCATACGACTGACTCCCAGCCATGCGTAGTTGGGTCGGTGGCGAGCACCCACGTCCCCCCCACCCCACAGCACAATGCTTATACGCACATCCCTTCTCGCCGTAATAATCCATTTATTAATGTATTCGGTGTGTGTTCGTATGTGCATGCACCCTTGTAGAATTCTCCGCGAGGAGTATGCGGGTTTGCGAGGAGAGTGGTGGACGAAACTTGGTTTCGCAAAACCACGTGGAATATATATGTTTCGGAAGTTTCGGAAGAAGCAACTGAAATAGTCGACTCTAGTGGGCTAAGCATAATGGAGATAATCGCTTGCGCATTGCATGTTAGCAACTGATATGCGATGCTGCAATATCTAAAGTCAAATAATAATAGCGTTTTGTCTTCTTAATTTTACTCACTACGAATGGCAAATCAGTACCAACACGGTCTTACCATCCAGCTTTGCATTAATTTTACAAGGTAAAAACTATTTGTTTTATGTAAACGCCCATCGAAGGGTTTCTCCGAGTTACTATGACAGTAGAAACGGCTATGAGAGTAATTTATTTCGATATTTAAAAACTTGTGTCTAAAGCAGATGTATTTTAAGCTAAGCAAACTGAATTTATAATTTCCGAATCGTTGGACAACTCTCGGTTGAAATGTTCCTAATCGGATTTCAAGGTATTTAAATGATTTTTCACCTTTTTTGAACTATATTCTCGCAATTCGAATTGTTTTTTCACCTATTGTGGACAACCATCTAACAAAAAAATATTTTTATTCACGATTTACATTGTTTTCTCATTGAATTATCTACCTACGAGTTGAATCTCCAATTTACCAACACCATTTCAGCAACGTTTATTATATATTTATTCCATAGAAAACGATAATTCATACCTATGAATCATAGTATTAAGCACCTCATATTTCATACTCGAAATGTTATTTTACACAAACGGAGGTCTAGGGGTAGGGGAGTTCAAAAACATTAACACTCATGACCGTTGTGGTTTCACAACTTTAACACTGGTATTTATCTACGCCTTTTTTTGAGTAAATAGCAATACCTATTGATTTTTTCTTAAATGTGTGTCTTTTTGCGTAGAATAAACGCAGCAGATAAAGGCAACCTGCACTATTTCGGCATAAAGCAGTAAAGAGGTGTATTGCTGACTAAATTTGCGTCTTATCCCAAATTTCCTCGGTAGTACCCAGTTTCCAAAATGCGATGCGAAACTTCAAAGACGGACGCAAAGTATGCGTTTAATAAAGCTTTGTTAGGTATACTTTCTTCCGACATCGCTCTCACGGAGCTGCTGTATTGGTTCTGTTTACCTCATTCACGCCGTAATGACACTGTTGGCATTAACATGCAAACCCTGTCTATTTTCCCCTAGATCATTTGTCTGGACTTTTCTTTAGTAAACGTTTCACTTAAAAGTTGAGGTCGGATCCCTTACGAAAACCTTTGATGTGCATGGATGCGTACCACAAAGACGAATAAGTGGGGCGTATTTTCCACAAAGTAATCTTTTCGGTCTGAGGAGATTTATCTCGGATCTGGAAGGGCCAAAGTTTTCACTGTAAAAGTTTTGTTTCCTTCCTTAATATTTTTTTCCTCGAACTCTCATCATTTCTCACAGAGGTGATGTAAATACAGTAACCTCTGTCTTACAATCTGAGGATAAATTCGTAACCCAATTACGGAAAGCGAAATTTATGTTTGAAGCTTTAAAAGAGTGATAGTAAATAAATTCGATAGCTCTTGGGAAAATTTCTATAAAATTTCTAATCATTAAACTTAAATCAAAATGTAATTGTAATAGAGACAATAATGATAAAAAGGATGCAACAATTTGAATTACTTAGACTTTTCCTTAATTTTACATTTATTCAGTTTATTTTTTTATCGATGTGTTGCCCCCATTTCTATATATTTAATGCATGCATTGTTTCGATAAAAAGATAATAATAGTCGTCTAATCAGGATTTAATATCTGGTCATCGTTTTCATGCGTACTAAATAATTTATTGAAAGATAGAATAAAATTTTCGTTTTTTTATACGTTTCGATGTCCCCTTTCAGTATTAAGAATATTGATTGACTTGAAAAAGTAGTGTAAATCCTATTTTATCACGTTATTAAATAATAAGAAAATCTTTGTTGCATATTAACTGAACGCAGCAGAACCACAATAGATGAAATGTATACAAGTTATATCCCTTGAAGTCATTCTCTATCCAAACTTTACAAACGTTACAAGTCCCCAGGACCATGTAATTGTTTTAAAGAGCTGTAATCATCGCTCTTTTTCTACCACGCTCTAAAAATGCGCGGGCAATTTTTAATGCGAACGCCCTTATTAGTTCCATCTTCATGCGAGAAATGGGTATCGGGACCTATGTGCTCTTTTTCATCGTCGGGGCGTATGTAGACTAAAGAAAGGATTTTTTCCATGGTCATTTCCTTTTCCACGCATTCTAATTCCTTTATATTAAATCGAGGTTAATTTTTTTGAAAAAAAAGGACCCTTAAAACCACCTTTTTATGTGGTACCTGTGAAAAATTAGTGCCTATTTTTTAAGTGGTTCATAATTTTATCTTTGTTTAATTTTTAATTTCATCCATTAAATATCTCCCCAAGTCTAAAGTCCTTGTCATTGTGAGGTAGCACTATCAGTATAAATTATTATTCATGTATAATTGTTTCTAAGTAGTCAGAGGTTTTATAATTATAACAAAAATTGTGAAAATGTTTGCAATAAAAATAAATCGTTTATATCTTTTGTAAACTTTTGAGGACATCCTTGGGATCACTGTTCCTTAGAAACGCAATTTAATACGAGGACGCAAAGCATAACATAAGTGCAAATGTGGACCATCGTATTTTAATTGCCGAAAGCCGTTTTCAAAATTATTTGGAAGCCTGTTAAAGGAAAGGATACGCAAATATGAGTATAGAAATTAAAATTCTATGGACTATAATCTAAATACACATATTCGATAGTTAATTCAGATGATTTTGCTGTTTCAACTACTGTGTCGACTTCTTTACAGACTTTATTGATATAGACTGATCTTACTTTGGAGTCTCGTGGTTCCCAGTCTATCAGCTACCAATATACCAGCTTGACTAGAATGACAGATATCTACTCTAGAAGTATCCAATGGCGGTATTCAAATTACTGCTGGGAGTGGCTGCGGACTTTGTTTCTGCATAACCACAAATAACGCTCGAAACATAACAAATAATTACATACACGTCTTTTAAAAATGTTGAATGTGATGTAAGACGCTAGAATCCCATAATTTTAGCTTTCATTTATCCGCTCCGATTTTCGTGCCGTAAAACGTTGCGAGAAAGGTCGCGATAAAGGCCATGCTGCAGGAATATCTATAATTTAGATCTATTTCAATCATAGGAATTATGAGCGTTACATAGCCGAGAGGCAGTAGATATTTCATTTGCAAAGTGAGAATAGGTTCATCGTTAAATATTACCGGAGAAATATTGTTGGTTACTTGGCGTCTCCGTGAGGTTTCTCTTCAGTAGTAAATGTAGCATTTTTTCTTTTGTGTCGCAGATTCCAAGATTCAAAAACCTCTTTCTTATTTTGAAATGGAGAGGTTTTATCTCTATTTGAGGTAAAAAAAAGATCGACTAGCGTGCATTTGCGCCCTTTGTTACAGTTGATAATCCTTAAAGATGAATTATTTTTATATTTTTATGAAAAATTACATGTCGTGCGTGCATTGGTGCCCTTTGTTTTGGTTGATATTTCTTAAAGATGAATTATTTTTATATTTCTATGAAAAATTACATGTCGCAAAGGAAGAGTCGCACAAACTGCCTCTTACACTTTAGAAAGCTTCAATTGAGCAAGTAATAATGTTGGTTTATAACGGGGAAGGTGAGGGACAATTATCATATTCATTTTTAAAATCCACGGAATTTTAGTTGATTTTAAGCTGTTCTCCCTTATGAAGGATCATGACTTTCTTTGAGGAGAGCAGAAGGAGAGATACAGCGTTCTTATATTCCGTACTTGCTGGGACAGTTGGCATATATGACATGGCATCCACGAGATATTACCCATCGATAATTTAAAGAAGGATTAATGATCAATGCGCAGCAGAAATCATGCGCCGCGGTCATTTTGACGCACTAATTTCTGTGAGGCAATAATTCAAGGCATGGCAAAAGTCATCCATAAATTTCAGGCATAAAATTGATTATGACTGTCACGCGTGTCGATGAAAACGTGTAAACTATAGTACGTGATTGTCTTCCCTTAAGTCGCAATTTTCCATACCGATGGAATGCGATTAAAATTCAACTCGGGCATGCAAACTTGTGTTTTTCACGTTCTCCTTCAAGAAATGCGTATTGTTATCCTCTAGTCTGTTGTTATTAATTTCATTTTCTGCGGTCTGTCTCCTGAATTAATGGAGGTGAGCTGATTATCCACCCAGAAGTCTGCGTTGGTATGCGCTTGGACAAATTTAGGTCGTCGCAATATCTTGGATAAGACTAATGCGAGAAAATATTGAGACATGCTATGGGGATCATATTTTCCAGCCCCTCCACCATTTCCCTTTCTCCCGGCCTATCGTTTTCTCGCCGCCAGGTATTTGGGGATAGACTGATTACTCGTACGGTTGATTAACGATATTTTGGAGTGGTCGTAATCGGGTTTTCAGCGAATGTAATCTTCCTGGCTTTAGCCATTGTCTTGACAAACTGTGCTCACGGCCTTGGGGGTTTTCCTTGGAATGAGGTCCCGAGGATTCCGGCTCCGGTTCTCTTTTCTCATTTTAAGAACCTTAATTCGTTAACGCTTCTCTCCAATGCGATGAATGGGGAGGTTCAAAGTTGTTTGGGAGAGTCGTCCTGATTTTATTCCAGCTTGTTAAAGCTTACGCTTCAACAGTTGCCCAATGCGATTTATCTTTTTTTTGAAGTAAAGAAATATAAAAATATTTTCCTTCTACCGAAATCGATTCTAGTTAAAGTTAAGTTTCAGTCATGTTCTGTAAGTTTTTTTTTTATTACAGGTAACCGATTTGGTTTGGAGGTTGCCTTAGAGCCGATTTAGGGTTCTTGTGCAATATTGTAAAACTCCTATGGCCTGTGTTTCATGATTTATTTTTGTATTTATCCAACTATCTGTACCTACTCTATTTTAACACAATTTTCAATGAAGTGGACTAAATAGACAGTTCAAAAATTAGCGGTAAGATTACAAAAAACCGACAGGAGTTACGATTTGCGAATTATTTTACAATAGGTACATCGGAGAGGAGAGTTCTAAAGTATCATTTTGTATCATAATAATTTTTATCCTGTTCTACTATAAAAATCAGCTGGCATACTCCTGCCTCCTTCAAGTAATCTCGGATGCGTTTTTCATCTTTCTCTTCATTGTCATTCTTGTCTTCTTTTATCTTTCAAAATCTCTTTTTTGGAACATTCCTCCTTAATTTTGCACTCCATTACATACTGGGATTCTGAATTGTTATTTCTCTCTTTTCCTTTTTTTATGCGCCACTAAAGTCTCCAGGCAAAATCTTTATTTCTAGTGCCTACTTTTCTGTCACGTGAAGGAATACATTCCATTTGAAGTAATGTATTGGCACCTACTATATCTGGGCAATTTTGAATTCAAGTTATATCTTGGTGCTCACAATATAACGCTCTTCTTATCAAGCTTGGCCTCAGATACTCTTTGGTAGAAATTTCTGTTTAATATATTCAGTGGTTGTGTAATGATTATTCACAGGGATCTAGGATTTATCTCCCCCAGTCCTTTTCTTAATTGATGATGTCCTATAATTATTTTGATTACAAATGCTTTAAATAGTTAGCAAACAGAGTTAATCCCGATCTGCGTGATATTCCAAGTACTAGAACTATTCACGTAACCGCAAGCAGTAAACTGAAAGTAAGCAATTAAGAATTGAAACACTTTCTTTTTCTACATAAATTTTATCCAGGATTTACTTTTTGACTACAAATTCATCATCAGGTAAAACGTGTTTCAACTCTAAAAATGAATCGCTTTCACAAAGATGACACCTGAAATCACTGAAATATGAAAGGAAGCCTATTTTTTATTTTTACACGTCGTAGGGCATAATAAAAGGTGAACTCTATCTTTACAGATCAAATCAGCCTTCGGCTATATAAAATATATATATGCATATATATATATATTCTTTAAAGTTACAATTGATCATTGATATTTATAGGTAACCGATGTATTAAGCCGTTGCTAAACTGCTCAACGTTTTAAAAAACAAATGGCAATGAATTATTTTTGGCCTACGAAATTCCGGCTTAAAAATACTGCGCTCAGCTAAATTTTTTTAAGGCGAGAGTACAGATTGAATAGTATTCTACGTGTAGATTGATTGAGTACGGATTGAACCGCGTTGCCTCTCGGATCGGTCAGAAGTGAGAGGGCAAAAATTAAGAGGCTCTGGCGAGTTTAAAGAGGGCAGGCCGAGAAAGCATAGGAGGGATAGACACAGTGGAGTTGGTGGAGGTAGGGGAAATAGAGGAGGTAACCAATAGTGGGATAAAGGGGATAGTTGGGAAGAGGGAGAGAGATGGAGAAAAGGAAGGGGGAGGAGATGGAGTGAAAGATTGGCGGGGGAGAAGGGTTGGGCGAGATAACCAGCAATTTATCCTCCTAATCAAGGATAGCATCGCCGAAGAGGGTGGGGCCGGAGCAAGGTAGGGAGAGGAAGAGAAAGAGGGAAAAAAGGTGATAGAAGTCGAGGGAGAGGGATACACATGTGTGTGTGTGTGTGCGGGCTTGCGTGTGGGAAGGGGATTTTATACAACGGGAATCATTCGTCCTAATCTCCTCAGACCTCGCTCAAGACTTCCCTCCACGCACTCTTTTTCTCTCCCTCTTCCCACCACTTTGAGACTGGACTGCAATCTACTATTTCTGCCCCCCCCCTCTTTCCCGCCTAATCTAGTTCCCCTCTTTCAATGGGATCAAAAATCCAATTTATCGTACTTAATTGCTGGACTTCACCCTTGGTGTGCGTTCTTACTCGTGGATAGTGACTTAAAACGAAACTCGATACAATGATATAAGATATGTGATGAAGTTCTGCTGTTTCTACAGTGCGTTATTTAATGCCTGCAGGTATATGAAATATATAATCGGACAGAATCAAAAATACTTTGGTTGAGACAATGGTTTAGAGACAGGTTTCCCGTGTCCAGATCCGAATTATGCTTCTCTGCACGATGTGTGATTTCCTGGATACTTACTTCCCGGAAAATATAAGGCAGCATAGCGAAAGATATTTAAAAAAGAAAGATAATTTAGAAATGTCCATTCGCGCCCGGAATGGGTTATTGCACATGACGGAGGCCTCAGTAGGTGCGTCCTTCCCTCAACCATTATACAAGCTTCGAATTTATTGCTGGACACTGTTCAGTGAACTGTCCGGCACATGTGCATTTTTCCATAATTTCTATACTTAACCCAAATTTTTCCTCAAGAAATGATTATTAGAGCAAGTCCTGTACCTTTTATCCGATAGGTAGCTTCCCTCGAATCGTTCAGGTTGGCCCCGTCAATGCACCGTGGAATACTTGTCGAAAAATGAAAATTTTTGAAAATGGAATCATATTCATGTATGATTTTTTATTAAAAATTGATTATCCGAGTAGGATTTGTTGATAATCCCCTTAATAAATGTGGCTGGACAGTATGGGTTTTAATAATTTTTTTCCTCATTATCTCAAGGATATCAGCCTATGTTTCCTGTCAAAATCGTAGCGCTTATATATTCGTTCGCGATGAATTATATCGCACAAATTTGATGTTATGACGCGAGTCTCACTTCAGCTTGTGTCGCTTTGAAAAAAATTTCACTAAGTCATTTTCTACAAAAAGGTTTCAAAAGTGTTGTTTCGCATCGTCCGCACTGTACGTAGATTTAGCACTTCTCCTTTTTCATTTAATTTCTTCACGCCTATTCGTTGACGCTTGAGATGATTTCGCAACAAAATGCCATCTATTTTCTAATTTTTAACACCAGTTCCTGGCTATGGCTTGATAGATTCGGTTTGCTTCTGACGTTAGATTTCAGCTCTGTGACTTAAACCTTTGAGCTCATTTCCTTTAAACAGTTCGCTGATCCTTTTCAATGCGCTTTTTATATTTAGCCTTCTTCAGTCAAGTTCAAGTTCCAAAAAAATTAGTGGTTGATAAAAATTCTTTTAAAAAAACTGGTTTTCCGCAAAAAAAAGCTTCTAAGTAAGTTAACTAAAGAAAACAATGCCGGCGACTAGGAGAGATAAATAATGGCGCATTTCGAGCTGCGGGAGATCGCTCAGAAAAGTGAGATAAGAATAAAGCTGGGGGAGAAATGCGGGAAGTTTATATGAAAGCTCTGAATTGAAGAAAGAGGAAAAAATTTGTCATCTTAAGGAGGGGAGACAAAGCACAAAAGCCAAGAGAAACATTAGGCTCGCGAAATACGAATGACTAATGGGAGATTTATTTTTTCATTCGAAACGGTGCAGCATTACGAGAAGAGGCGAGCGCTTTTAAGAAGGAAAATCTTATTTTGATATTTTTTGTCGTTTTCCTTCATTCTCTGATCAGGTCGTTCATCATGTAAAAATATGACAGCTAATCACTAACAATTCGTAAGACGTGAAATACTCACTTAGAGTAATACAGCATAATGCAAGAAACATTATCAGTACACACTTGCTCATCTTCAACGATAGATACCACAAAATAACATAATAAGATTTCTGTTTGTGGCCTGCCGACATTTTGTCAACTAATTTTCCTCTTGACATCTTATTAATTTTCATCTCGTTGCCTTCCAAAAATAATCAAGGAAGTCGAAGACGACCTGTAGATTGGTATGAGACTCGATAATCCTCATTTCCATCAGATTACATTCAATTGAGCTTTTTATGACTACTAGCTGAAATACCAGTTCAAATTCAACGGGGGATAAAACAATGAATAGATTATTTTCATGCAGTGAATTAATTTTTCAGATATTCAGTAATCAAGATATGCAAAAATATATTTGCGTAATTCACCCCTTCCTCCTGCATTGGCACAGTGGCTGAACCATATATATTTTCCACCTTTCTTCTCTACCTTTCTTAAATGCGCCTATGTTATTTAATTCAATTTCTGTATCATTTCTAACAGCTGGTATCGTTTTTCCTTTTTAACAGCCTCACAGCTATTTTACATCTTTTTTATTAGGATTTCAATATTTTCCCATTGATAAAATGTCTCCCTATACATGCTTTTCTCTTTCAGCGTAACTTTCAGTACCCAGTTGGTTTCTCGCCTTATTTCATTCCTTACTTATCAAATAATCTTAAAATAAGTGAGAAGAAAACGAAGGTTATGAGGTTCTCAAGACATGGGAAACCTTAGTAAAACATTAAAGTTGGAGGGCATAAACTTGTGCGAGTAGAACATTTTAGCTATATAGGTAGTGTTTTGGACGAAGGAGGACAATGTGGTACGTTTATAAGAAGAAGAATCGCATTAGGTTAGGAAGCTTTTACGAGGAGGAGATAATTAATGACATGAACCTTAGGCAAGGATGTACAGAAGAGACTAGTAAAGTCGTTGATATGGAGCGTGTTTTTATATGGTTCGGAAACTTGGTCGTTGAGGCAAGATTAAAGTTTGTGGAGAAGAATGGAAAAGGTGAAATGGACGGAAAGGAAAACGAACGATAAAGTCTTGGGAATGGTTGGGGAGGAGATAAGGCTATTGGGAGAAACCCAAAGAAGGCAGTATGTGTGTATACAGGGCGATGAGAGAGCGCCACATGAGTGGCGATGGATTGTTGAAGAATGTGATGAGTGGGTAGAATGTTGGGCAGGCAATGTAGAGGGAGGAGAAGATTAGGCATGTTGCTTGTAATGAAGGGTAGCATAAAATATGCTTAAATGAGGAAATGGCTATTGATTTCGTGTGTCTATCACAAAACCTACCTTAACCGATAGATTGCCATTAAAAATAATTTAATAGTCCTCATCACGCCTTTTCTTTTCCATATTCGTAATCACCTCATCTTTAATTCGTGGATTCGTTGTAATCTTGAATCAACTTACTTTCCTCTATCCATGCCCTGTATTCTTTATCAATAATTCCATTTTATTCACTGAATTTTTAAAATTTAAGCATTCCATTCTATTCTATACTCCAGTCCATTTCTCTCGTTTCCCATGACAACGCTACAATCACGTACCAAGTTATCCAACAGATAGGTAAACATACATAAGGGAATTAGCATCTACAGAATTTTAGTTTCCGAATCGTGATATTTCCGTACTGTTATGTGTCTAGATCATTTTTTTTAATCAACTAAAGTCGTTTCTACACTGAATTTAATGATTTTTATGAATCCGCAATTAGACCAACAAGGAAAAAATAACTATTTAAATGAAAAAAATACAAATTTGATTATTTTTACAGTCAATTATTACCAACGAGCGAAATTTCAATTCTCTAACTCTAATCAAAATTCATTGAACACAGGTTATCGAAGTCCCTTGTGTAAGCGTGACGGACTAAAACAACAGACGAACACGCAGAGTGGGAAATTAGTATCTAAAAACCTTTTAACGTTCGAATAGTGAAATACTTAATGCAAGTAATGCATGCATGAAATTTAATATTAAAAAAGAAACCTCTCATTTAATTCAATACTTTTTATATGGATCAGAATTTTTACCAATCTGGGGTCAAAATTCCCCTTAAAATAAACAATTATTCATTTGACGAATTTTACAGTCGATTGGATGATTGATCATCGACCAATTTGTTCAAAATTTCATAGCTCGACTCGAACTACCTTAAACAGACATGAAAGATATTCAATAGGGATTTTTACGTATAAAGAAAGATGCTTTTTCCCGTAGTCGAAAATCTTTATTGAATCCTTTTGTTTTTTTATCTCTGGTAGTCGCTCTTAGATTAAAAATGTTTAAGTTTTAATGGACTTTTCAAAACCGTACAATGTCGATTTTAGGAAACCAGATTTGATAATCATGCACTATAAAATTACTTAATAAGTTAATAAAATATTTTCGCTACTATTCTATTGTGTGCGTAAGTTGAAAAAATCGCACAAACATCTTAAAAGTTTACCTTATAAATAACAAATTAGATTTCTTTGGTGTATATATGTGATTAATCGTGATTAATTTTAACAGAGGACAATTCCAAACAGGAGAATTGTTATAATCTTTCTATTTTCGATGATAAGGTAATTGCCGTAGGAATTTAAATAATAAGTAATCATAAATATTCACGTTGATATTTAAAAAAGGTTGTGGCTGAAACAATAGTTTCGACGTTATTAGAGAAATTATCAACGTTAATCTTTCTTTTTTATTTTCGATATGCTCGTTTTGATATTTTTTGCGACGTGACCCAGCTTCCCTAGGTACCTATTCTTCTCGAAAATATAACATTTATATATTATCCGGATAGCTTACGCGAGTGATTACATTGAAGCCGAAAGAATAAAAGCTCCGTTTGGATGAGACCCTATTTTGAAATTTGTGAAAGTGAGCATTGTGGCCATTCTAGCCCGTAACGGCCGGTATTATCATTTGTTCTTAAAGTTGTCTCACAGGAACACTAAAATTCGTGAAAAATAAGCAGAGCAAGCTTATTACAAAAAGTTTCAGAGTAATAATGTCTCGAAAACGAGAATGAATAAAAAAAAGTTTCATTCGGTCCAATCTATTAAAATTTTGCGGTAGTAACTGCCGCCTGTAGGTGACGTTGCATGTGCATTTGTATCTTTTCGGAAGAGAGCATTGATGTATACCTACTCACAGAGACAAGTTTCAGCCAGTTAGCCTCTGCGCCTCGAGTCTGTAGTTCGTATACTATGGTGCGTTAGCTCGATGCATGGCCGTTTATGGAGATGTTGGATCGTCTTACCATTCAACCGAAAATTGGTGTAAGCAGTTTGTTGAAGGTCGTATGGACTTGACCAATGAATCATTGAGCCAACATTTTTTCACCATAGATATCAGAGTGTTTGTAAGAAGCGTGAATTATAATTGGATGTTTGATATGCTAAGATCTTTAAATCAGGAGTATCATGCTTGTTTTTGGGCAATAGTTTCCCCTGAAAGTGAAATTATAAATTTGAATGCATTGTAGTAACTCTGTAGCAGAGGCGAATCATCAATTTCTGTGACGTTTGATCGAATTTTATGTGCAAATGAGTTGATTCAAGTTTAACGTAGGTTAAAAATGTCATAAATGGTTGAATAGTAGATATTTTCGGATAGCAGGTAGTTGAGACGATTTCTTTTGATGAGATTCAACCATCGCAGGCTCTACAACCAATCAACTACGTCGGTAAGTCGATCAACGATGATAAAAATATGGAAGTAGCCCATTGTCGAACCGGTAGATTCAAGAATTCGTTTTTCCCTCGCACGATACACAACCACAGCAGAAGGAAAGGAATGTGCTAGCAAGTACATTCATCCCCTCTCTTTAAGAACACGTTTCACCTTTTCTTTCATTCACGTCTGGTGTCCTAACGCCCTCTCCCACACTAGGCGGCTCCCGGGGTATAATGAGGATGACGTTGAAAGATTGTCATATTTCTCATCTTTCGGGCTAAAGAAATTAGGTTAGGATTCTGAAATATGTTAACGAAGTTAGGTGTCTGCATTGAAAAAAATCAAATAAGGCAGTTTTTCACTTGAATATGCCTGGTGACATAGAATGTAGCAGAATAAGCAGGTTAAGACGTTTGTCTGCGACTCAGATGGTCTCTAGTTCAACTACCGGTGATGCAATTGGCTGCCTCGCAATAAAACCAAACAACATATGTTTGGGCATAACAAAGGTTTTGTTTTTATAGTTACCAGATCTTTCCGGGAAACAGCAGGTGGGACAGGAATAGAAACTAGCCCTCCTACCACAAAATGTGCATTTCGCACGTTTTGATTTGTACACGCGGTGGTATCTATCAAACAAATATTCTTGTTGATTACTATTGGGGTTTCTTAACTGTTTAATGCACACCATCGTAGAAACGATATATTTCGTTTCCGCTAATCATTGTTTATTTACCTTATCATAAAATTTTACTTGAATAGTCTCTATTCCACGTTATGATCTTTTCTTTCATTTTATTCTCCAGACAACAGCAATCGGAGGGGTTTTCGATGGATGGATTCGATTCTCAATGAACTTGTATTAAAGGGGGGGGTATATTATATTATATGCATCATTTTGACCATCAAGTACTCCAACCGTGGTTCATTAAGGGGGATGTAACGAGGGCAATGAAAAGATAGGGAAAGAAAAAGAGCATGGTCTAAGCAGCGGAAGGGATGAGAGGATAGAGGAGAGATAGGGAGTAGGGAGAAGGCTTGTGAAAGCCGGAAGAAAATGAGGAGAGGGTAGCGGAGTGATTGGCCCTTAAAGAGGATACTCCCTCGGAAAATGAGATGGATTTCCCGTGGATAGAGAATGAGGGGAGTGGGAGGGAAGGGTGAGCACAAGGGAGGTTTGAGATTGGGAGGAAAGGGTCGGCTCATTAGGGGCCGGGAGTCGCCGGGGCACCTGAGTGAGGGAACGGAAGGACTGGGGGGAGGGGGTCTGAGAGGGTTAAAGATAAAAAGGTGGGACGGCTGGGAAGGGGTGTGGTGGAAGAGAATGGGAGGGAGGAGATTGGTCGAAAGGGAGAGAGGGAAAGGAGAGGGATAAATTCAATTGGACGGTTCAAAGGGGAAGAGGTGAAGAGGAAGAATGGTGTTAGGAAAATGAAGGCGGTGGATCTCGAAAAAGGTTTTTCCCTTCAGTTCTCGTTGAAAAGGGCTCTGGGGGCATGGGTGCCTTTTTTTTATCCGTATTTCAATTGCTCGTACTTCGAGGTATCACATCTCCAAATTTTGAAGCACCTCCTCTTTTTGGATAGAGTGCTTTCTTTATGCGATAATTACTTACTTTTGCTGATTTATCCGTTAATTTTTAACCTAATTAATATCCTAATACATCATGTATCCAGATGTGCACCAGGATATCACTAAGATGCATTGGTGGGTTATTTCCTAAGTTTTTCATCTGCCAGCATGCTATTTAATCGGAATTTTTGTGCTCATGTCCTCTTTCGAGCTCTTTATAATTAGGGGGATATTGTTTTACGTGAATTGTATTGCAAATTACTAACTAAAATTTTGGTTGTGTGCAAAAAGGTTGAGGACACGGTCTAATACTATTATTGTTTTAAAAAGATTTGAAAATAATCTGCACCACTGCCACACGACTAACACGACACTAACATCGGAGAAACCTACACTTCAGCAACTCATTATTTAATTCACAAATCCTTCTGCCTGTCTTCATTTCGCCAAAAAATCTTTTCCTCCCACTACCTCGCTAACCCAACGTACTCCTCTTTTACGCAGTCTTCAGTAATCTATTACCTCTCAATAAGACCTCCATTCACTGGGTGGACTGTGATGGAAGGTAGAATTTTGGATACGCCAGGTAAAGGAAGAAAAAGATTGTTGGACGGAATGAAGGGTGGAAGAGAGTATGCGGAATTGAAGAATGGGTTATTGTAGTGCAAGTAGTTGCTTTGCTAACGTCGTGTTAGTTGTGTATCAGTGGTTTCCAACAAAAAACCTACCCAAACTGTTGATAATAATAAATGAAAAAATCAGTAATCTACCTTTTACGTTTTTTATAATACTGAAATCAAGAAGATGGAGAAAGGGGTCACTCAAGGATGTGGATGCTATTGTTTTGTTGGTTTTGGATGCCCATTTGCACATAAATCATATCTTTCAAGCAGAACTGGTGCCTTGTGATTGTTGATTTTTAAGCAGACGCCTTTGTTTATGAACCAAGTTTTTGGGTAAAGACTTCACGAATCCAGGTTGATTAGTCGAACACCGACATTAGAATGTTGGCTCTTATATTGTCTTCAGGGTGAAGTTTACATAATCAATATTTGTAATTGAACGGAATGGAATATGGCAACAATGCATAAGTTGGGGAATTTTTGATATTTTTATTTTTGGTTGCTGTGTTGAAGAGGCATTATATGTTCTTGGGAATTTTCGTTCTAAAGTACATCTGGGATCTGGCTGGAGAATTTGAGTTGGGCGAGATGAAAGACAAATGAATAAGTGTGGTGCATAGTGAGAGGAGAATTTTTGTTTTAGTGAAATACGGAAGTAGTAACACAAAGTGTGTTGGGAAGTGGAAATGGAGGGAGTTTTCCCTTTTTACGAGAGTGTATATGAAGGGAGAACACCAGTGAAACATAGAAGACAAAAAATGAGAATAGATAAATAAGAATATATTAAGTAGGAAGGGAAATCCAAGAAAGCAGTTTTAGGCTGCATTTCTTAGGGAGTTAGTCATTTTGATTTTGAATGATAAGTATATCTATCGAACATTTCTTGTGGTAGGTAATATGACCGTTCTAAACCTAAAATAATGAATGAGAATATTGACGGAGTTACTTAACTTGGCGCTATTGCTCTTTCGAATCAAATAACGACTAGGTAAAAAAGTTACTTTCACTGTACGTATCTCACTATGAATACGCTCGTAGTTTACGGGTAGAAGGGCAAGACTTGAAATTGCTGTTGCTTCGATTCATAGGATTAAACTAATGAGAGTATCCCGCTCCGTCAATGCTTTATTTCAGTCGTTCCTCTCCAGCACTTCCTCTTCGGGTCATTATTATCCCTTCCTCCTCCACGTCTTTTCGCTTCTTCTCCTGGCACCCATTCTTTCCCCGCCCCCTCTGCGGACCGCGTAAGTGAATTAGCGTGCGATGGAGAGGGAGTTCGGGGTAGTGAGAGTTGGGTGGTAAATGTGGGGTCTATTCTAACCTCTCCCCTCGCTCCTCCCTTCGTTTTTTCAACCCCCTTACCTAAAGGGTGTGTTGAGGGGGGGGGGG
>LYUA01001009.1:19393-32862 GCA_002093875.1 Calopteryx splendens | reverse complement strand
ATATATATATATATATATATATATATATATATATATATATGTATATTTATCGCGTGCTTTCGATCCCTGAAGTCCTTCAAAAGACGTGAAAAATTTAATTAATAAAAAATACATTATAAAATGAAATGCAGATAACGATGTAACAACTCCATATAATATAAAAAAAACATTTTCCAGCACATTTTAGCAAATATTAGGCACATATCAAGAATTTAAAGAAATAAAAAATGATAAAGTACGCATACTTTGAAAAACGGAAGTCTTCGTGACCGGTCGTCAACGTTTGGCCGGCTAAACACGGAGATTTCCGTGAACGGTCGCCAACGTAAGCGATTCGCATGAAATAAACACAATAAGGACAACAGTTATTTCGTGTGGTAGGTGTAAACTGTAGGACAAAATATTTCCGATTGCCTGGGTTCCCCAATAAGTGCACGTTTTAATTCTAGTAACCCGAAACTTGCGAATCCCGTTGTAGTTGGAATGGGAAAATCGTGTGGGTAAGAATGAACGACTGATGTAACCCATGATAACTGAGGCATCGCGTGATTTTATCGCTGTCTCCCATGGGATACGGGATGGATTTTTTTCCAAACTCCGGTTCTGCATCCCTACGGAATTTTAAATAGCTTAAAACGGAAATCACGCGAGGGAGAAGTTTCTAGAAATGTACCGTGATCGGCTCTTATGCAATCCTCACCCTCACCAGAGTTTTAATCGTGGAATTCCTTGATATTTTCACTCATTAGGTACTTAAAGCGTTTGTTGTACGGGTACGCGAAGGGAAGGCGGAAAAATCACGCGAAAAGTATTAGTCACTCCCCGGCGTAAGGTGAACTGCTTGTAAGCGGATGTCCATTCACTCGTAAATTATGTTCTCTTGAATCACATGCGACAGCGATTTGGTTGAGCCGTCACTCCTGAAGGATTTATGGAATAGTTTCAAATGTCAAGCGAAAAAGAACATACCGTAACTTGAGTAAAAACTATAATAAGTATGGTGCTTCAATTTCCTCTACACAGCTTTCATCTGCGCCGCGTAAGCTTTCGTATATAGTGGTTTCGTATATATAGGAAACAGTGGTTTAAGTGATTTTGTAATTGTTCCTTATCTTTAAAAAATACTTATTCTCCGTCATTTTCAATTCACTTAGTTGCTCATTACTGAACTTTCATTACATATATTTTGTATTCTTGTTTGCAAAACAGAAAAATTACGATGTACCTGATATGTACCTAACAGGGATTTTCGGATTGTAGTAATTTCCTTAAAGTCAAAGTTGTTTTCTCATAAATTGGCGCTATATTTATGAATCCCATAGGAGGTCATGCTGGTGCTCTGCTGCTTCGTTTTTAAATATAACATGTTTTTTTTAACATATTCTTTGAAGGACAGGCACAAAATCAGACTAACTCAAAGATGGACAAAAGCCTTAAAGTCTTGTAGAAAAAAACTATTCATCAACCTAAATAAATACCATAATTTCAAGTCTTCGACGGTAAGTCTCATCAAAAAATCAATTATTTAATTTTTGATTCTTTGGTATTTCAGAATTGTTTTCAATTCGGCTCTGCTAAAAAATGAATCTGAATTTAATTTTTGTATGCTATTCTAAAAAAATCATTAATTTATTTCTGGGTTATCTAATTTTCCCGTCTCTGTCACAATACTAAAAACTCGCTTCATGCTGTTTCGATTTGTAGATAGAATGCTCCTTGCATGAATGGGGAAGTTATGTGCTTCATAAAACGAAGAATGTTATTTAGTTTACTTATGAGGGTGTTGGATAGTAGGGCCAACAGTGCAAAAGGCATTTATGATATTAAAGGGCTCGCATTTATAAAGTTTGGCATTGCATGCAAGTCCTTGGACGCTTTGATAAAATAAACATGACCGTGAAGTGATGAATCAGCAATATGGTTTTCAGTAATATTTATTTTTCTTGAAGCGCTAACTAGATTTTAATTGTGAAATGGATGGTGAATAACATAAAGTTGACATCAACTCAGAGAAAATTAATACTCATCGTGTAAAAGAAGGAAAAGTGTGATGAAAATCATACGTACACAACTAGTTACACCAACATAAAATAATTTGATCATGTCAATAGGCTATGACGTGTATTGATAAGTATTGCTTTTTAAGGAATTGGAGATCACAGTAAGATATTTCATTTAGTCTATTAATTGAGGGAGATAGTTGTATAAATGTACTAGCCGCTTCTGATAGCATGATTGATGATTGCTGATAGCAGGAATGTTTTAATGGAAGAAATATAATTGCTTCTTTACATAACATCTATTGAAGGATACATTTTTTTTCGAATGATAGCACCAATGCGATTGTATGCATTCTTCCGCTAGACATCGCGAATAAATCTCAAATAAATATGTAAATATTACGGAAGACGATAATAGTTGTATTAAAAATTATTTTTAATCATTTCCAGAATGCGAAGCCGAAAACCTTCCATAATGCACTTCTCAAATAGAGTTTTGGTTAAAATTTCAGTTATCCAAATTACATCACGTAGTGAACGATTTTCACTAAAGTATCCAAATCAGTGTTGTAAATAGAATTCAAATTTCGAATCTGTTCGAATATTGGAAAACTAGTACCATTTAACTTTAGGCGTCGAACATTGGAATAATTTGGAACGCTTAATTAATCCCAACTTGTGTGTAACGAGCGGGTAATTAATTATAAGTCCTTAAAGTATTCGAAATATCTTTAACGACTTTAAATTAAATTATGATTAATAGATATTTTAAATTTAAGTCCAACTGCTTGTAACAAAGAATCGAACCTTTAGATATGCAATGCATTTGAACTTGAGATTCAAATTCCAATTTATATCGGAATTCGGAGACTTCGGCTGTTTCGGCGGTTTTTACACCACTTAAATGAATCTCTTTTGAGCAATAATACATCTGGGATTTTCTCTTTACCGAAATATATTTTTATTGCTCCCAGCGCCCTGTACGTTTGACACGTACGCACTGTGCTACCAATAGTTATCGATTAGGAAAGTGGAGCAGGAATCCCAGAAACCATCAAAGCTTGATTGGTGTGCGTCATACAGGTTGTCAAGAAAATAATGGAGTCCGAGTTTGTTAGGGGCACCATATGAGTGTCGTATGGACTGTGAGGCTCACTGTTTATCGTCACCGAGCAGTCCGCGTGAATAGAAGAGGCTAAAGGTGGCCATAAATCCATTGGCTCCTGAAATCCTAGGTGGGCTGGTTCAGAAATGTGGCCGGAATGCAATCATGGCCCGTGCGATACTCAAGCTATGTTACAACAGCACAGCACTCAGCCCGCTCAATTCAATCACGTGATCCTCTTTAAATGTCAGTCCGTTTCCAATATCCGTCGGGCCCACTATTCCGCTCTCCTGTCCTCCGGTCTAACCGCCGCTTCCTCCTCTCCCCGCACAAAACCCTTCCGATCTCCTACGCCCCTCTCCCACGCAACAAACCAACCAGCCAACCGACAACCGAGCCTCTGCTCCACTGATTCCATCCTCCTCCCTCTCGCGATCAAAATCCGATCAAACCAGCGGTAACTCGCTCGGAATGATTAATTTGCCAAATGCTAATGGTGCTTATAATGACTGATTGATGCACGCCTGCCCTTTGTGGGACTCCTCCCGGGGTAGTGCCTTTCGTCATGGATTCAGAATCATCTTTTTTCAGGAGTTTTGGTCTATTTTTGGGAATAGCATTCGATCTAAATTGCCTTTTTTCTTTCCCAACGCGTCTACCTGTTCCTCGCTATTATTAGTTCAGTCATGTTTATTTATTTATTCTGTGTTTGGCTTTGATATAATTTCTAGGCGAAGATATGGTAAATAAATATGAATAACCGGAGTATCATGATATTGAATAGAATTTATCATTTATTTTTTCTCTTTTCAGGTAATTGTCTACGTTGTGCATTTTCTTACTGTTATCTGCGGCTGCGTTAAGGAAGTGATGTTCGCCTTGAACTTCTCGAAATACTGAAGGTAATTACAATTTTGGCAATATACCTTTACCATAAATCGACGTTACCCGACTGTTATTAAAAGCGTTTTTGGTACGTGATGGAGAAAATTGATCAAAGCCTGGAGGATAAAGGGGCTATGTGCAACAAGCGACCAGAATCCAAAACTTATATTCATCTAATAGAAAAAAAGACAAGATTTCAACACAATTCATGCTAAGAAATTTCATCATTATCTTTACCAATTTTGGAAACCAGGTTGGCGCACAGACTCTATTTTCTTTTACAATTTTACAGACGATTTTTCTTTCATTATTTGTATTGGTAAGGAAGAAAATTTTGCATAATCTCAATGGCGTGTTTACGAAGTTTAAGAATATAGTTTAGTCCGTGGAACAGTGAATCTTAATTAGTTTTAGCTTCATAGGTACTCCAATGGCTAAAGTTATATCTTACCTTTCTAAGCTATTTAAAACACAACATCCATGGTCTATACGTTTGGGAAATGGACTGATGTTATTTTAGTTACAAAGGTAGCACTTTACCAAAAGCCTGTTGACCCATGGCATCTTAAAGTGACCATATCATTATTAAAGTTAATTTATTAGTCAAGGTTATTAAAATCAATAGATAATGGAAATTCAGAATAAGGAATATCCAAATTCGATCAGTCAAAGCAATGAGTTTTAGAAAAATGCCATATAAAATATTTGGAAAGTTTACGCTACTTTAACTTTGATATAAAATAGTCTTCACTGGTATATTCATTTCCTTGTTTCTCCTCGTTGAGACAGGAAACTATGAAGATTTTCACGCAGTTAACTTTTATTACGTGACATTTATCTTAAAGCATGACTACGTTTTACTGAGTTCTAATCTTTAAAATATTTAAAAATTTCCGATAATCATTGAGGATCTCTCATTTTTTCCTGATTATGATCCACCATATGGTATTTTCTTCTCCTCTGATCTGACTTTCAAATTGTCCACGTCTCTGATCCATAAAGTGCCACACTAAACCCGAATGTTTTCACTTACGGTTTCCTTTATTGAGCAGAGTAATTGCCTCTTCATCATGAAAGCCTCCCTTGCGTGAGCAATCTTGCGTTTGATGTCCGTCCAGCTTCTTTCGTCCCATGTTATGTGCTTCTAAGGTAGGCGAAGGATTTCAAGTTCTCCAATTGGTCTCCTTGTACCACGACTTCTGCCTTCAGCTTCTCTCTTCCCCATACTAATATCTAGTACCTATTCGGTTCTGTATTTCCATTTTATGTTCTTTAAGTACTTGATTCATTACGCTCAAGGATTCCTGCTGGTTTTCTTCTATAACTGCGATATCATCTGCGAATCGAAGCATGTTAAGACGTTCAGCTTAATTCCTTTGAATCCTAATTTACTTTAATTCCCATTTCTTCTACTTCCTTTACTGCCCGGTGAGATATTGTTTGTCTAATTCCTATACTTTCTTTTATTTTCCTTCCGTCTTTCATTTTCACTGTGGTTATATAATTTTTTTTGCAGCTGATATGATTATTCTTCTACCGTTATAATCCGTCTCTAGTTTTTCCCTAGCAGCTTGAACGTCTTTTTCCACTCGGCGTTGTTATAAGTCTTCTCAATGTTCACGTATGTCACTTACAGTGGTTTCTTATTGTGTATCATATATTATTCATCTAAAATGTTACAGTATTCATGAAATTACTGAAATGCACACATTTCAATAACTTTCAAACAACTTCCTTTGAATAAGTTTCCTGGATTTGTCCGTTTTATTTCGTAACTGCACGTTAAGATAGGGAAGGAAAAATTAAAACTGTGATGCTTGGGGTGTATAAACTGTGCTGGGTCTCCCCTTGACCGTAAGAATGCTATTAAAGATAATACGACCGCAGTGGACAGAAATGCTCTTGACTGATGAAAACTGCATATATTTGGATCTCTCCTCGGAGAAAGTAATGTTCTTATTTTTGACTCCACAATCGCAGTCCTACTTAAGTCTTCTCTGATATGTGTCTCTTCTTTCATTCCGTAATATCTGCCTTTCTTTTACTTTCAATTTTCTGCCTACTGCGGTAGTGGTCCCTCGCCACAGCTTCCGCCCATTTAAATTTATTTCTCTCGTCCCCCTCATTTTTTTCAATTCCGAGGGATTCAAGGTACGTGGCAGTGCCGACAAAATATTTGTGCCCCTCCCCCATCCGCAGTGCCTTCTCTTACTTGAAAATATATTCCCCCATACTATCCAGCTTGAACCGCATCATTTTAGGGCGAAGGGTAATGTGCTGATTGAGATCTTTCCCTGTAGCATGTGTGTTAACGGTCAAATGCTTGTTATGTGGATAGTACTCGTACATTGGAGCCGGAAAAAATAGTGAGCGAAACCCTCAGTAAAATCTTTAACTGACCTTGTAATTGCGTAAATATAGCCATTTACCTACTGGCTTGCTCTCGAAAGTTCTCTGTGCTTATGAAGTTCTGTCATTTTCAAATAGTTAAGTATTGTGCGTGTAAGTGTGGATGATCCACAATTGTTCTATGCATTTTACTTACCTTATTGGTACTGATATCCTTATCTGACCGTTGAATCGGCAGATAATTTACATTTTCCGAGGACTATCCGAGGAGTATATTTATTAGGGATGGATGAATTGGTAAGTAATAAAAGTGTTCACGAATGAAGAAACTCACCCAGGTAAAATTTGTGGACTTAACTCATTTCTAAAGTGCGCAGTTTTAATAGATTTTATGATGATTGCATTAGCCACAGCTATCCGCAATGCAGCTTTTTTAGTGCACAGTTGAGAATCCAGTACCTGGAGGACCCCAACCCCTCCTAGGGTATACGTGAGTGGCTTACCTTTACCAGGTCTAGAAACCCCTCGTCCCGCATTGTTATAAAAAGTGCATTTTCCAAGAACATTTGTTTTCTAGAACGACGTGTTCGTTAACTTTCGGCATTCGTTTTCGGATTGAAGTCTCTCCACGAAAATGGAATTTCAATTATCCTTAACAACAACCTTTCTTTTACTCGCTGTGAAGGATGCATTAGTGCACGATAGCGAATGAAAGTCTCATAATAGTACCTAACCGTCATGTCAGATTCATACGGAGTGGTTCTCGGGGAGTGCATCGGTAGCAGAATTTGCTGAACGTTTTGACTTCTTTGGGATGACACATATGGTGCCATAAGGAGTTTGCATCGAATTATGCATATTTTCCTAGTTCTAGCATGTGTGATATTAGGTACTCACTTCTTCGCGAATAGATGGCAAAACATTTGACTAAACAATTTTCATATTGACGAGAGTTGCCGATTAAAAATATAAAAATAAAAAAATAAAATATTAAATTCTCAGGAGCGAACAATTTTCATATTGACGAGAGTTACTGATTAAAAATAAAAAAATAAAATATTAAATTCTCAGGAGCGAATTATTTTACCTTAACTTTTGTTTTATGATAAAAAAATTTAGTTTCGTTAAAAAATTAGACTAAAATGAAGCACTTACCAGCGCATATTAATCTCAGCTTAATTTTTCCACTGTTTCATTTTTCTGTGATGGTAATGCAATCATTTTTGAAAAAACTCATGGTTCCATTTGAATTGTGGGGACAAATCCAGCTCTGGGGTCTTAGTGAAGCCATTTTTATCAAAATTTCGGTTATCAATGACCGGTATAGCGTTCATTTAGCGTTTAAGGGAAATTTGTTTGCCTCGTCTCGTTGCTGAAATCGTTATTCATTTTTGCGCTAAACCTTTTCCACTGATAATTGTGTCATCTTAATTTTCGAACTGCCTTCGCAGTGACTGCCGGTATCTCAATGCCTGTCATAGTATCTCATCATATGTTTAATTTAAATATAATTACACTTGCTTTCCGCTAAGTGATTTGTTTCTATCCTCGTGATCTTTTTCTACCGCGGCGTTGCCTAGTCTCGTTAAATTCTCATTAGCAGGACGCCGCTAGGCTTTAATGTTATAACGCCCCCCATCCGGGCCGTCCTCGGCCCTCATTTCATTCCGCCCGCATAACAGGGCCCCCCCACCCCATGTCTCCACCCCTTTGCCCAAGATCGCGCGTTCTGTGTAATCAAGATCCTTCCGGAAATTAGCATATTTTCCCGCTTCGTTATGCCCTCCTTCCCGACCCCCATCCTCCTCCCTTCGAGCGAGAATCGATGAACGAGGGCGTGATTTAATGGCGGCTGCCCCGCGTATTTTTTCCTTCCTCTTTACTCCCACTCCTCCAAGAATCTTCTCCCATGTAGCGTTTTGTTGCCATTATTGAGCATCGAGCATTACTGCCCTCAGCGCTCCCCACGCAATACCGAGCCTTGGTGGCCTCTTTGGTTTCTCTTTTCTTTTTTCTTGCACCGGCGGAAATTTCACCTTCCGCTTTCGTCATGGCAATGCTTCGCGGGTGATCAACTTTTTCTAGTTCATCACTCCGTTGACTCTCAGATGAGTCGGTCATGATTATTTAAGAGTTCAAGATCCTGAATCAAGGGGATGAGTCGAGTATACGCGTGTACATATCATTTGGAATGCTGCTAAAAGTTACGACGTCAGATATTCCCGCTTATTTTTTACTAGTGCTGTCGTTCAGTTTTGTTGACTATGACAGCCTGTTTGCTCACTTGAAGTTGCCATTCAGTCCCAGCTGCCGAAGACGCCTGGAAATATTTCATGATCCAAGGAAGATAAAGAAATAATCATAAATTTTGGATTTCATTGCCTGAGATACTCATCATACAACATCGCTATTATTAAATAAACAAAAATTGGGAATAAAACTCCTGTTAACAAAACGTGAATACGTTAAAATTTTTTCTTTCATTTTTTGGCCTTGCTTTTAAAACCCCTGATTTCCTGTCTGTATAGGTTACAACTAAAATCAAGAGGTTCTAGGTGAATATAATTGGTGACAGATTTTTAGTGGTGTCTTAATCCCTGATAGAGTACATTGTGGAAAGCACTTCAAGAGCAGCTCTCTGAACATTTGATGAGGCATTAGGCCATTTCGACCCCTTTTTTGCATGGTACCCCTTGACCTTTTCGTTTGGAGTATGCGGACTGCAGGTTTCTTTCCACCCGTCGTCCTCTTCTTAAATTTCATCAACAAAATTACCTACCAATCCATTATGGCTCAAATGCAGTTCTCTGTCGGTAACCCTTCTCTGGTAACTACTATTACTAATTTAAATCACATTGGTATATGTACATTTATTCAAGCTGTACCGTGATAAGTGGCGTCTATGAGGTTTATGGATCGTAACTGATGTTAGCTATCATGGTAATGCGTGAAAATATCTAGATAGTAAAGTATCTACAAATAGACACCTGTAGATATTAGGTTACAGTATGTCTCCATGCTAGATCATCTTAAAGTTGATTGACCCTAATCGTTTAAAAAATTCGAATAAATGCATTATCTCCCGTGACTATCCCATTTCTTATGCCTCATCATAGGTAATATCCCATGGGATCATAATCTCACGCATCATTGCAGCCATTATCAGACATGCATATTGATATTCATAACACCTAATTGATATTCATAATAACGAATCCATGAAGTTTGATGAAAGAAATCGGTGCATGGTGAAACGGCTAAAGAAGTGAGAACACGTTACCAGTTTGGGATAGAAATTAATTCTTTAAAATACGTTGTTCGGTGAAAAATTGGGCAATTTTCGTGCATTTTGAACATTTGCCTTCGAGAAGGGGTTAAGCGGAATTTGTTTTGGAAATTTTAACGTTTCAAAATCACCTCGCCCTCTCCTGGAATTTCGATCCGCTTCAAGAATGGATTCTCCTCTCTTCAGCCATGTAAAACTAATTGACTTGGAGCGCAGGCACGAAAAGTCAGTCTTTAAGGTGAGTGACAGGACCTCTCCCCCTCTCTCTCTCTTCCGCCGGGTGAGTCAAACACTGCCATACCACCCCATCGCATAATGAAACCCTTAATCGCCGCGGAAACACGGTGTCTTCCTCGAAGCAATCCCGGCGTAGGTATCACTCATTCTCATCGGTGGAAGAGGAGGAGGAGATTCAGGAGGGAGATTAGTGGCGTGCCTCTCTCACGGAAAGTCAAATATTTCGATAATTCAGGCACCACCCTCCCCTCTCTGGCCGAACTTTCGCCGGAAACCCTAAATTTCCAATTTGGCGCTATGAGATAACGTTCGCAGCATCACCTCGTTTTACCGGTTTCCGTTTTGTGTATGTCATCCTGTCGAGACCGTCTTCAAATCTAGATAGGTCTGGTAACAAACATGGTGGAGTGTTCAATTCGGCATTGAAAGTTTTTTTTATCGAGATATCTAGATTTGGTTTTCGACGAATAAAATAATGTATTCTTTTGGTTTCGAATTGATTCTCATAAGTTGGAGAAGATAAAATAATCTAATGTTGACTCTTTTCTTGCATTGCACGAGTTTCTGTTACCGCGCATACGCACCTGGCGTTGGCATTGTTACATCTTAAACGATAGTACATATTGGTGAGTAACCTTAGGAGCTAGAGTGGAGTGAGGGAACCTAGTCTCGGTATCAACATTTTCTCAACGATTGGTGCCATAGACACGCAGTTCTCTATCTCATTCCTCAGACGCCATACTTTTAACTTGATGCGTTCTTCGTGTCACTCGAGTTGGAACCAAATGGATATTGCCACAGAAAAGTGGTGCTTTTTCTGGAATAGACCCAGAGCCTTCGGCGTGGGAAAGGCTCGAGAAAGCCAGTCGCCTAACTGATTCTCACCTCCTCATGTTCGTTCTGCGTAAGGAAAACATTTGCCTCATATCGAAAATCTTTTATTATGTGGGAGGCATTATATTCGATCGTTCGTCGATTCGGGTCACGCCCACCTGTACTGGTTCGTCCGTCGAGTGTCTTCGAGGCGAAGGGTCATGAATAGTTTATTTTCCGCGAAAATCTTCTCTCACGACTTGGTCGGCCGTTGCATGTGTGACTGGTTTATCCAAATTTCAATTGCTAATGGGTTGTTGGATCCCTTGGGTTAATGCCTCCTGGGATCGCCGAATCTTTCGTCTCCCGCTCAAACAGAGAGAGAGAGAGAGAGACGAGAGAATAGGAGAGGGAGGGAGGGATATATGCATAAATAGATGAATGAAGAGGGTAGAGGTTTAAGAGGGGACGAAAATGGGGGAATGTCTCGAGTGGGAGTCAAGAGAAGGTAGTAGGCGAACACGAATACGACCTGATTCCAATGGGCATTAAGGTTCTCCCAATGGGTATTAAGAGGAGATCACCATAAAATATATATAATGATCGCTCACGTACTATAAAACCTTTTCTTCAAAATTGTATGTTGACAGGTGAAAATAATGTCTCCCAGCAAATTAAATCAAGATTAGATGTGGAATACGCGGAATCGTTCCCTAGAAAATAATTTAGCAGGGCGTGCTTAGCTTTGCATAGTTTCCCTTTTCGGTTTACTATTAGTTGTTATCTCTTAAAGGGCACGAGTTGATTTTACCCTCCCTATGTTAGCTGGCGAAATATTACGCACCTTTCCTTGCTATGTCAAAAAAAACTCAGATAACTTCCTAAGAATAAATGAATGTTTGAACGTGCGCCTGAAATTTTTAAAACAATAATTTGACGGTACCCGAAGATACCCTATACGGCTATATAAATATATAAAAACATTAATGGGTAATATTAAAGTAACTCAGCCATTATAAGTTAAATGACGCGTGAAATCGAATTTTTATCTTTAACCTGTTTCAGTGGTTCTAACAGCATCGGATGAGGATTTAAATATCCTCCGATGTGGAATAAAGGTTGTAATAGGTGATTGTCTTCGATCGCCCAGTACAGATGAAGTGGAGCTGCTTCACGCTACCAAATGCGGCAGGCATCATTGACATGGCCGGAACTTCGTTCAAGTTTCGTTTTAAAATTGATTAAGCACTCAGCCTCAATGTGATTGTCGATCATTTTGATTACACCCATGCGATTTCATGGCTGCGTTCCACACTTTTTGTATACATTGTTTCACCGTCCCATTCTTTCGTTTCTTGGTTTCCCTTCATAATCCACCTCCAGTTTCCCCCAACTGTTATCAATCCTCTTTGCCTGAATATTTTGCGGATATCTTTTAATCGGAAGTTCCTCTTGCACCATGAATGAAATTTCATTACAAATTCCTCGACACGGCCGAGGACATAATCAGGTAATCATATATTGCTGAGCCTCTCCTTCTCATGAGGCGATGGCGCCATTGTAGCCGTTAATGTGTGAATACCGTTTTTCTTGGCCGGGATTTGAACCCGAATATACCATTTTACAGTCGGGAATGTTTTTACCAACCAAACCAAGTTGCCTTTTCGATGGGATACTTTCCCGGGTTAAGTACTTACACTGCAAATTGTAGCCAAGGGGAAAAATATAGTTTTAGTGACAAAATAACAGCTTAAGTATTCTGTACCTAGTTTAGATAAACGGTTTTGCTATTACGAACCTTAATGACTTGTAAATTCAGCTACTTCAGCAGTGACTTTCGATGCTACGACTCTTGAGTTTGACCACGAGACTATTGGATTTAACTGTCTCATGGCCATGTAGTGTCACATAGGTACAATGTATGTAACCTATGTGACACTACACCTATGTGACCTATTTAACTAAATTGATAAAATAAAGTACCTAATTGATTTTTTCTACACATCTCTAAAATGTACCGAAATTGCTAAGTATTTACGCCCCTTTAATCAGAGGCCCTCGAATTAAACCATAATTACGGTTACGACTCAAAATGACACGGGGTGGCTAAGTTGCCGTGGTTCCCCTTTGGGTGTGAAAACCATCCAGTGGGTGGGTGATGTATTGTGGAAACCATAGTAATGTATCAAATTCAATTCTTAATAAAGTCTTTAACTGTTTTTTTTTTCGTTTTAAACTTTTAGCATGAATTTATTTCAAAAAGTATAGAAATTCTTATATCGTAGCATTTTTTTATTTCATTCCCCTTCGGCGCGTATTTGGTTTGGTTCCAGGCATGGAACCAGTTCCTAATCCCCTGCTCCCGCTGAGATGAATCATTTCGCATTCACGCTCTACACCTTAGCGAAGAAAATAGACTAATTTAACCATTTGAGTTTTACGGGGTGAAAGAAATTATGCGGCGTGTAAAGAGTCGTCGTGTAACTTAAAAGCCAGTTAAATAAAGAGGAATTTAGCAGTCCCCTGACCGATCCCCCCCCCCTCTCGCCCCTCATCTGCGTATTAATTCATTCCATATTACACTCCCTCGCCGGAAACACAGCCGTCAACCCCCCCTTTTTCCTTTATGTCTCCAATGACAACCTTCCCATGTACTCCACGCCACTTGCTCGCCGATAACGCTCCCTCTCTCTCGAGACTTAAGAGGGAAGTCCCGGGGATCGCAAAGCGGGAATGGGGTCTGAGGGAGAGAGTGAGAGAGAGATATTTGTTCAGATGCAAATGACGCGGTTGT
>LYUA01001008.1:234508-247650 GCA_002093875.1 Calopteryx splendens | reverse complement strand
TGCGGAGTGGTGAAAGGGTGGTGGCTCTCTCGCCTCTCATTTTCCCTTCACTACAACTCCCGTCCCCCTCCTCGCCCACCGCCCTCCCAGTGACCCCGCTCATTCCCCCACGCTCCCGTCCTCCTATCCGCCACCTACTATTCCCCCACGCTGTATTTTTTTTTCTTCTCTCATCGCCTGCACGTAACCTCGCCCCCACACCCTCCCTCTCTCCCTCCAGTCCACCCTCGCCCATCCTCTGCCCTTCCCCTCTGTCTCACTTGCGTGCATAACACGACCACCTGATGAGCGGCGTCCCGCAATTCGTGTGACCCCGACGGTGCCGCCGAAACCAATCCCGCCCTCTTGCTCTCCTATCCTTTCCTCTCGCCTCCCCATCCCTCCTCTCCTCCGAACCCTTTTCACACAACACGCCCTCTTCCTGTTTTTTTTTCTTTGTCTTCATCCCTCTCTTTTCTGCGTGTTTTCCCTTCATCTTACGTTCTTTTTTTTCTCCATATCTCTCTCGCACATTCTTCCCTAAAGCCTCCTGACATTTTCTATCTTAGTAGTTGTAATTACCATCTTCGCCAACTTCGCCATTACCAGGGACGGAAGATACAAGATCTCTTATTCCCTGAACTTGCAAAATCAATCGAAATATGAGGGAGAAGAATTACCTACGAGCGTGATTTTGTTAACCACGCTCGTTAACAGGCTTGTTAACAGGCCGCACTTCAGTGAATGTTTCACCCACGCTGGAAGTCACACCGGTTTTTTTATGGAATACAAGAACTCGACACCACCGAGAATTATTACATATTATGAACACAATCACACCAAGCAATACTTAAAAAGGAGGGTAGAAAAAACAGCCGAAAAGCCTTTGGTTATTGAAGAAGGGAAAGAGGCCAGGCACGAAAAGTGGAACTCGAATGTGCACATTTAGGTCGTAATGTTATCTTCTTTACCGCACTGAAGTGCAAGAAACGTTTCAATAAGCAAAATTTTAAGTGGCATATTAAAGGTCCTTCGATTAAATATTGATTTTAATTACTTTTATTAGTTACCCTTTTCATCACGATCGGTGGTAAACAAAGATACGACCGTAAGAGTTTTACTATCCTCTTATTTTGAATTATTTAGGCAGTAGCAGCTAACTATTCAAGTCTAGTGTTAGAAGTTAATGTTGTAGCCCATTGATAATTTGGAAAAAAATTCAGTAATTTTGGATATCTACTTATCGCATTTTAGCTTGATGTTAATGATTTTTAATTCTTTTACCTCTGAATTGTGAAAATTAAATCCTGCGTCAAATTATTATTACATAAGGAAGCCCTATACAATTATACATTCAGTCGTCACGTGACAACCTAAAACAGAGGCACTCAAATAAGGGGGTGCATCACTATTTTGGCGGGAAGGCGGTGTAGAGTGTTATATTGACAGCCATGTTTGGAGCCCCAAGTTTTTATTTTGAACGAAAATTTGGGCGCCGGATGAAAAATTTGCTCACCCCTGGCCCGTTAGTTTGTGGCATGTGGAAAATTATTCCATTATTTATATGCTTTATATTTCGCCCACCAGGCTTAAACAATCGCATAGAGGGCTTATTTGCAAGGCGTGCGCCCGACTTCAAAATTCGCTGAACGCACTTCCCATTTACCTATCGCTTTAAGAGTCGTATTTTATGCCAAAACGCTCGCTTCCAAATTTTCTTTCCATTTCCGAGTCCTTCCGTAAAAACAGAGATCCCTCCGAATCTTACCCGCCGCGTGAATACCAAGTTATTTGCAATCAAAATACACGGTTACCCTGTCGAGCTTCATGCTCGGGCATCCACAGCGGTGAAGAACCATCTGCGGAGCGGTACGCGGTGCTTAATTTTATTTTCGTGGGTGGTGCAAACTTTATTTTACGGAGACGTTAATTAAAGGGGATGTCGTGGGCGATGGAGTCTTATCATCCTCCCACGTTGCCGTCGTCTCCATCCTCGTAATTCGGTCGTTATATCTGAACCATAATCATTTCCTTGGAAGAGGGAAACAGTTTTTTATGGAGTTTTCACTCATAAAATAATTTTGTGGATGAAGGGGTAGGATCGAGAAACTATGAATGCCTCATTTTATCATGAAGAATTTATTGGGGGTGGCTGATGGATTACGTCTTCATTTATTGGAATACCTCAATTTTTTTCCTTAATATTGCTTTATATTCCCGTGAAAATGTAATTTATGTAAATGCGAATTTCGGTGAAGATAAACCAAACTCATAAATCTTGAGATATAAATTACCTTGGTGTTAACATCAGGTCTCATAGTATATATGTATTGTAATCTAAATTATTATCCAAAATACAAAGGTTATGGATTAACTTTTGATTTAGATGAATGTCATGGTTATAATCATATGATTAGAAAATTATCTGTTATAATTTTCAGTGCAACAGATTTTCTTTATTTTTATTGCTGCTTTTTTATCTAGTCTTTTTGATATTTTTGTGAAACCTCAAGGGAAAGGAAAATTACTTGTGTATTTAAAGTTTACATATTTATTAAGAGAATCCCTGATGTTGATAAGTATGAAGACTTTTGTTCCTACAGTGAATAAAATAACGCCACAGTACTTACCCCGAAGCTGGTTTGATCGGCGAGGGTAGAGCTCACCCAACCTCGAACCCGGGCCCTTCGGTTAGGTTCCCATTGCTTGACCCACTGAGTAGCCAAGTCCCTATTAATTAATTATATTTAAACCTTAATTTAATTTCCGGAAATCAAAGTCAATGAGAAAGTTTTGGTCATTTACCTACGGTTGTGATTTAAATGACGAAAATGTGGAGTAAAATTGCAGCATGTTCGTTATTGCTTATTTAGTGCTCATACCTCGTGAATCTTAGCGTCATCATTTTTAACAATTTCTTTATTTTAGGGACAAAATATTCGAGTTGCAATTTCCGTTATTTAAAAATTACCCTCAAGTATCCCATGTATATTTAATATAATAATTTTTCATACTTCCGATAATTTGTTCGACAAATGTCCTTCTTACATCGGTCGACATGACCGTTTGCTTCTTGGTCAATGTCTGACACATCTACATCTGCATAATGCTCCGCATGCTACCGTAATGGCGATTGGCATGAGGTGTTAGAAGACCAGCCGTGAATGAAAGTGAAGGAGAATGGTGGTCTTTAAGGATGGGCATGGATGTAATTGCTAACGTTATCCTCTTCTTCTGTAGTTATCATGGATCGTTAGAGGGAAACAAGAATTCTTGAATTTGTCAGTTTCATAGTTTAATTCTCTAATTCTATCATCGTTTCACTTGCCAATTGCTTATTTTTGGATTTGGAGGGTTTCCTCTATGTCGCACTCAAAGGGGCACAATTGGTATCTATTTAATAATTTAAATATAGCGTTGAGTCTTAGATTCTCTAGTCATTCCCATTCCATATCAATTATTTATTCTGTTACGCTTTGGTTCCTCACATTACAGTTTTTAACAAAATCAAACGTTGTCTTCCTTCATATATTGTTTAATTCTTTAAACCAGCTTGCGAATAAACAAATGTGGATAAGTATGGACATGAAGATTATGGATAAACAGGTTTAATTTACTTTTCCAATTGAAAATTTATGAGACTTACATTATGCATTACATTTTTAAGCTCATAACGAGGATAATTTTGAGAAACGTTTCCCCCAGGTTAAGTAAAATGACTAGGAGCTCAGGGTGTCTAATATCATCCCAAACTTCCCAACACTTTCAATGGCCTCTTTAAATCTTTTACTTCAAGTCCCTGATGTGCACGGTTTCTTTCCTCACATTCTAACCTGGAAGTTATACCCATTCCTGAATACCCGAGCACAAACTTCCAAATGTTTTTGAAACACGAGAACTTTCGCTGGTTACATCCTCTCCGTCTTGCCATTCCTCCTGGTACGGAGAGCCACGAGATTAGGGTCTCGTTGGTTTTCTCAGGCTTTCTATATGTTACAGTAATATCCGGTTTAAACGAAAATGAAATTGAGAATAGAATGTGGATATGTTACGTGAATTCGTTTATTTATGCATGTATTTGCAGTAAGTAGAAGTCAAAAAGAGGGGTGAGCAACCAGAGAAAATGCTTAGGGGAAATATATTAAATTTACTGCAGTCGTTGCTTAACGCTTTTCTCGGCTGTGTACTATGTTCAGTATATTTATTCATTCTTAAAATCCAAGAGTACCCGGAATTTTTAGGAAAAACCATTTCATGCGAATTAAATGATTTGAGTCTGAAACCACAGCATATTTTATTCGGTATTCAGTTTTTACTAATTAATTTTCATTAAAAACATGTTCTAGTAAAAACGACTAGGAAAAAATATTTTATCCCGGTTATTAATTTATTACTGTTTAATTATTTATTTTGGTATATTCTATGAAAAGTAATTATGGCTCATAATTTGGATACCACTGGTGTTTTTTTTTCATCAGTAGTACCTAAATCTACTACCAAAATTGGGACCAATTGTGCTCCGTCTTTACCTAATTTGTCCCGTGTATTCACTCCATTCGGTAAATGTTTATAAAGTAATTCATGAGCGGTAAATTGTGCGGAAGAGCATGGCAAAATTGGCGTAATACAAGCATGATACGCTCTGCAGAGCAGAGATGTCTAGTGTATTTTCTGGCATTGATTCCCAATTGCCCATCCGACCACATCGCTTTTCTCCCTCCTTTCCTCTCCATTTTTCGTAATATGCTCAATGGCCTCTTAAGGACGCAAACGAGGGAGAGGGCTTAAATTCAACGGCGTTTCGAAGAAAGACCGTCCCGACCGCAAGGGAACGGAGCGGTCGGAAACTATAGCAGGATAACCTCCAACCCCATCCCCATCACCACCAGCGTTATTGCGTCCCCAAGGGGTGGGGGAGTCGTCGCAAGCCCAGATATTGTTTTCCCGGAATCGTGGTCTCAACAAGCCCTCGCTCCGACTCCCACCCCCCTCCCGCCTATCCCTCGCCTCGATATGAAGATCCCCCTCCTAATCGATGGGCATAATCGTCTTCCCGTTCTCGTGGTGGGACTACTACCATTTCCGCCGAAGTTTGCAATATGAATTAATTATCGAACGGTTATCCCGTCTGGATGCGCCGTGAGAGCAGCATCTCGCGGTTGTCATCTCACAGGGGAGTTCTCTCGATCTCCAATCGTGTTGTCTCTCCGGGAGCTCGGGAAACATCTCCTCACATCCGCGGCGACCGCAAGATCGCCGTTCTTCCGCCTCTACCTACCCGTGGAATGCTTGGTTCTGGATGGAGAGAGTGGACCCTTTGGTCCGTAAGACAACGGGGCATACCAATGGGGCTCCGTGCATCAATTTTTGTTTTAGGAGCGTTTTGGCAGGGATTCCTCACCACAACTATTTCCTCCCCATTCCAATTTCCTCTTTCCTTTGCTCTCTCTCTTGTCACGAATCCAATAAATTCTTGTGCTGACAAGGGAGTACTCCCACACCTATGTCCGCATGAAGCTTCAATCATTTTTCAAACTACACATAAAATCTTGTGATCTTCCTGCCTATCTTCCATCCTCCCTTCTCTAACTTCACTCCATGCCTTTAACTTCTAAAATCTGTCTCATTACTCCTTTTTTCCGTGTGATAACATATCAAAATCCAATTCCGATCTCTTCTACGTCTCAATTGATTCAATTGCATCCCCCGGTTCATTCATAATAACATTTCCATAAATTTCATCTGGTAGTATTTTCTCATACAATTGTGTGTTATTCAGTAGGTAATAATTCTCCATAAAAGGAAGGTATTCTTAATCTGACCAAGGAATCTCAATAAAAGGAAAGGAAGGGAATCTTCTCGAATGATCGAATATTAAGTATTGGAGGGCATAAACAGAAGAAGACCATTTTGACAAACATATAAACCATAGCTTAATTAGGGAAGCATCAAGTCTCCGTGATTATCAGAATAGTATACCTAATAGTTTATTCTTCTTCTTCTTTCTTAAATCCCCTTATGCTGTTAGGCGTCGGGGTTTATTATCGGGGTAATAGTTTATTTAAGTCGTAAATAAGAAATTAACTTTAATTTAAGTAACATTGGGTTAGAACATACAACCTAGGTTATAGTCACGCCTGACACTATTTAGTTTTAACTATGTTATGTTATATGCTCAAACGGCTTATTTGTGCTTACGTGCAAACTCATACCAATTGAATTGAAAATTTTGAGGAGCTATCAGTCGCAGAGTTTATGTAGCATAATATAAGTAATAATATTACTTGATAATATAAAGAATAGTGCTTAGGATAACATTAGGGCGTAGTGCATTAAAAATATTTGTCATATCTTTCCAAGTCTTCTTTGGAAAGTATTATATAATAAATAAAACTGTGAACTAAATGAGATGTTATTTTTGATACTTTGGAAAATTTTATTTTGAGACAGTATTATTTTTTAGTATATTGAATTTCTCTAAGAATTATCACACTCATGCAAGCAATAATATAAGTCATACGTTTTAATTCAGTGTACACCCCCGACACATCAGTACCAACACTTAGGTACCATTTGTATTGATTGAGGGGTAATATTTTGTCCGAGTTATACATTCTCGCTATATGGTTACCACGAGTAATGTTGCAACTTTTGAGCCACCCTACGTCATTTGATAAGTAATCCAATATCCGGAACAGCTGGCTATCACATGTTCAATTCATCCTAATTAATTAAGTGAAACATAAAACGATAAAATAGCTTTAATTGAGATTGGACTTTAATAATTTGTGAAAAAGGTATGTGCAACTTCAAATCATAATTAAGGAATCTTCTGTTAGAAAGGTAAGGAATTTCTATTAAGAATTTGAAAGGACCTTTTCCGTCAAATTTTTATAGTATGTATAGGGAACAGCGTGAGGTAATTACGGGGTTTTTCATTACTACTACTTTTCAATTTCTTGTGTAAGCACTTAGCATTGAATTGAAAAATAACGTGTCGAAAATTTCAAGCTGTAAGAACGGCATAAGTTTATAAACTTTGGTCTCAGGTGTTTCTTTCCACGTTCTCGAAGACTTCGGTTCTAATTGTAGTTTTCCATTATATGAATTGCGTTTTCCGTTTTTATGATTTTATTATTCTCTACCCTTTTATAGTGGGTCTGTGTGAATTTTTGGGGACTCCATTAGCTGGAAATATCAGGCTTTTTTCCGGGCTCACTCCTATTTCCGGGTTCCGGGCTCACTCCGTTAACTAATTAATTAATATAATATAATTATAATTTCGTCACGAAGCCTGGGTCTAAATAAAAAGGAATGAGACCCAACCGGAGTGTACATTTGATTCGATTTACTGTCTGAACAGAATTGTTTCATTATCAATCTCAAACCGATTCCAGATTTTTAGCCATGGCACCTGGTTTCTATTTTAATTACACATTTCTTCTTCCCGAAACTGGCTTGAATATGACTTACTTTAAGAACATCGGCCAATCTAAGGTAACATAAAGTCACTTTAAAGGTAAAATAAATCATAGCTGATAACCTTTTGTTATCAACCTCATAAAGTCCTATATTCCTCGTTATAATAAATTCCTTGCTTAGGCAAAACAACTTCTTAGCCAAATAAAATAGTCTTTGCTTACTCCAACAACTCAAAAGTTAACATGCAACTTGGTCCCCTGGCTAAGGTATTCTCAGATACAACCATTTCAATGAAATATCGATGCACATGGAGATAATAGTAGAGGTAAAATTAATTCTACCTTAATCGCCTATATTTGTAACTTAAAAAGAGTGAAATTTGGGTTAGAGTTTCAACTTCCATGAAGACTTGTCAGAAACAGTCGCCTCCATTAATTAAATTTTTGTGTGATCATTTCACCAATTTATATCCATAACAAATGTGCATTAAAAATTTTATTTTACGAGGCGCAGCATCACGATAGTTACTTGCACGTGTTCTGTGGGCAAAAGCAAAATAAGACCGGAATGAAAAAAACTAAATTTAATTCAACAGTTACAGACAAAAATAATATATCTCATTTAACGAGATGAATTTTACCAATTAAATTAGAATGGGTGATACTCGTAATAATCAGCGACTCCATCCTATGAGCTTTCATATCCAATTTTATCACCCAGATAGCACCTTTGAGTCGTGCACTCGTTATTCTTTTTTAGAGACGCCTGGAAGAAGAGAGATCAAAATGCGGGCGCTTAAAAACTAGAGGTATGCTCGGAGACGACGGATTTTGGATTTACGACTGCGGGAGTGAAGAGGATTATAGGCCTGGAGCAAATAAATATTCTCCGTTTGCGGGAATGGTCGAAGGTACCAGCTCTTTCGGAATCTCCGACTGCGCATTGCTCGGTTTCGTTTCCGCTAAAATCTCCTCCTCACGCTTCCACATTTCCCCCGAAAATCCGAGACCAATCTTCTGTATGATAAGGGCCAGTTATTTTAATGCATTGGGAAAATCTCGAATAAGAGCCCTTGCACAGCTCTTCGTAATGGATTTGATTACGGATTCCGAGTGAAAATAGGATTAAATTCTGCTGACTGCGTTACGAGATATTTTCTAATCCATATTACTCCGAGTAAACAATATAGCTCATATCGTGGTTCTCTAAGCCATCACAATGATAGCCGGCTTAATTTAAGCTCCGTGTTGGTACTAATTTTCAGGTAAGGCATGAGCCTATCGTTCAAATTGATTAACATCCTCGAAATTAATTTGGACCATGATCTCGTGACAGGTTAATGAAGTGTTCCTTCCTTCCGCTGAAGAAGGTGGTTGCGGTGCCACCGGAAATTTTAGTGCATGTCAACCTTCTTCTGTAAGCCTCTACATTTTAAAAACTGAAAAAAATATATGCCTATACATGGATATATAAAGACACAACAGATAACCTACTTTAGGTAAATCGTCCACCAAGGCCATGAAAGTGAAGTGAGGAGAGAGATTACCTAGAGGTAACCAGGTAATCCTTTGCGGTTGAAGTCATTCTTTAGGGGTAGTATTGGCCAATTCAGGAGCAATCTGATCAGCTTTGGATTACTCGTATAAATATTGTACCCCGTAAAGCGCCACAGAGCTCTACTGTGGTGGCACAAAAACTGGCTTAGAGTTCCCTGGGGGATTACGCGGATTTGAGCGTTCGCAGTTGTGCACTCGGGTCAGATTTCGAAGTGCTGGATCACCAAAGTAGGAATCTACTCCAGAGATATTTCTTCATGCGTGACATTTAATTCTTGTGAAAAATATCATTCGGTTCAAAGATCGTGGCACTATTCAATTTTCACGATGATGCTAGAATTCACGAGGTTCGAGTATTATCATAAAAATTGAAAACTGTAACTTCACCTTCTTGTTCCCTTCTGTGGTGGATCACCTCTAGCTTCGTCACGCATCTCTGAAAGAATTCTGCGATCAGCTGAAGCCACTGCCGGGCGATCGAGATGCTTTTGTTGAAGTACTAGGACAAATATTTTGGAATCAACTCTGCTTCCTTCTCCGAAAAAGAATATGCCGGATGGTCGGGTGAGAATGCTTCAGTTTTTATCTCCCTCGACCATCTCATTTTCTTAATTAATGCGTCCCAGTGGCACGAAGCCCTCGGAAAACACCGGCTTTATTCCCATAAATCACCGTGCACACTCCTCCTCCCCTCTCTACAGATTGTGTGGAACACGAAGACTCATTAAGCTGAAATTCACCCTGTTTGCTCATGAAGTAAGACGGCCGCCCTCCTTCCTCCCTCCCATTGTCCCACTTTCTCCCTCTCTCTCGATAATATTCTTTGCAGATCCCGGTTTATTGCATCCGCCATTCCGCGAGCCGGCCCCACCCTAAGGCTTTTCTGGTGGCTCGCATACGTACGTGAAAACACACCCCCACACGTCCATTCCCATGCCTACACCGCCTTCGCCCCCCTCCAAATTATTCCACGCCCTCCCCCTCGGCCTCCCTCGCCAAAGACCGCTCAGTCAGCAGCTCCCTATAATCTTCTCCCGCCCCCCCTCGCNNNTATAATCTTCTCCCGCCCCCCCTCGCCTCCTGATCCCTCGTATACCCACCCCGCCCCTTTCATCCGTGATCTCCATTCCTCGAATTCGTTCGTCATCTTACCCTCTTTCTCCCTGATTTCCTCCCACCATCCGTAAATCCCTCCTCACCCTTCTCTACCCTCCCTTTCTTTCGTATCCTTTTTCTATTTCAATCTCCCTTTCCGTCTCAGCCTTCTCTTCCCTTATCCTCTTCCATCTCCCATCCCCATTCTCATATGTTTTCCCATCAGCTAACCCTCCTGCAGAGTCTCGGTTGCCTCCGCTGCGTGGCGCGACGGTGATGCTGCGGGAGTTAGGGTTGGGCGGCATGGAATAATTTCGCATTTTCCATTAGGTAATTGGGAGAATATCACCATAATTACTTAACTTCGAATTATTGAAAATGGCTAGTTACAAGGTGAACCATTACGCCGTCAAATTTACCTTTATTTTTGCCTATTTTCTGGAAGATGTTTCCGAGTGCTAAGTTGAGGGAGGTTGTCTACAGAACAGACTCAATTAAACCCTTTTTCCCTCGCATAATTTGTGACCACAGTATTTGGAAACTCGTGCAGCCATTAGAACTCCCTAAATTTGAAATGATGTGGGATTCCACTAACCTTCAAGTACTCCAATTGTCGGCAACAATCGGCTTGTGATCAGGGGCAGTCTGACCAAGCAGGATTACCACGTGTTTCCCGGTAATTCGTCGTAAGAGCGACCGTTAGAGTATTTAAATTCAATTTCTGGTAACCTATCGCCCCCTGCTACGTTCTCGTGGCAGCTTGTAGGGTACGATATGTTCTTTGCAATCCATGGATAAATAAAAATATAGATAAGGTCTTTTTTGTATTGTAGTGAAGCTTTCTTTACGCAGTAGCAAAGTTGGGTTGACTGCTCGTGATTAATTGGTTTATTTGCATGATGTCTGACGCAGTATCAATGTTGACTAACTATTACGTGATATTTCGGTATCACACCCGACACTGGTTACCGAATTACCATGAAAAATTAGTGTAAAATGGGGCTCTCTTAGTCTCGTTGTAATCTTTTATTATTTTTTTAATTGGTATATTAAGTGTAATATACTATCAAACCATTATCACGAACTGGTCAATCACAAGTACTTCATCAATTGCATTATATATTAGGTACTTCAGAGTTCTATCTTACATATTCTTACATTACATTCCGATCGATTGTAAAACAGGAATAAAAATGCATGCTCCAAAACGTTCGTAACATGGTTCGTAACCGGTGACTCAATCTTGACTTGGAAAGCTATTTTTATGCTAGAATTATGCTATTTTTAAGCTAGAATTATATTCACAGAATCCTCGGGCATTTTTTTCATTTGTACTGATTCGATTGTTCAATAAATACAATCGAGTATATCTTGCTGAATTTACTCTGTTAAGGTGGTCCTCTACCTCCTTTCGTGAGGAAAGCTATGAATTTTCTTCTGCTCCTTCATGTTATCTGGAAGGGTTTGTTAATATAGAGCCTTGGATTAAAATCCATCATAAAATTAAGTAAGTTTTAAATGTGATTTTTAAGAGAAAATAAATTCAAAATCAATCTTCTCTTAGATTTGTTAAAGGGGCCCAATAAATTTGTTCTACCAATTAAATCGTCGTGCATAAATCTCACCTCCCGGACGTTTTCTCCTCGCTCAGAGCGCTTCTATGGTCTCTATTAGGGTTTTCTTATATGCTCAGCATCTCCTTCCATTCCATTTCCATTCTCCTTGTTATATCCTTTTTCACCAACGGGTAGTCCGAAAGGTGTCCTCAAGAGGATTAAAAAAATAGATATCTAAATAAATTTGCTATGGTTAAGAATATTCCTCCGAAACGTTTCGTATTTTTTAGGTGGTCATCATCTCAGAATCTAATCGTAACGCATCTTCAACTATTTTTAATGATTTTAAAATGTTTCCTGTGTGCCTCAGCTTGCCACTCACCTGTCCTGTTTGGGCATTCTGCCGCGCTGGTAACGTGTTAACAAGTATTTGCGATTATTGAAATTTATGTAACAGTATTTAATACTAAGATGAAAACATTTCCTGGTCCGGTTTTGAGCACGTCTGAGGGTGGAATCTCTCTTTCTCTTTGAGAGCACACGGGTTCTTCACTTCGAGTGGTCTGCTGTTTTAATTCTGAAATGCTGGTTAATAGTTTTGATAGGGTTGAAAGAGTGTCTAAAACATTAGGATATAGAACTCAACGGACTAATTGGTAGGATCTTTTCTCAGCGTTATCGGGATTTGATATTGACCTCTTACCTTCTCCGATTATCTTCAATTCACTTTTTTAACTGCACGATCCTTCTTCCTTTCTCCTTCACTATCGTGTTTTACTCCTTCTCGTATCTTTTCATTTCCCCTTGGGAATTTTCCTACTATCTAATTTCTTAACTATTTAGACCGTCACGCCCTTACGGCTCCGGTTCATTATCTAAAAACTCTCATTCAACCCTATATCACTTTCTCTGTGATCTGTTGCCCAATTTTGTCCTCCCTGTGCACCCCAAAAGTCATCATTCTTTCCCTTTTTCTTTTTGTCGTTTAGTCCTCGAGGAGAGAGGGTTGGACCACAATGGCATAATGTGACTTTTTGATATTTTATGTCACTTCTGTCCCGCATATCACACAGCAGTTTCAGGTTCGTAAATAACTGGAAAGCAGGGTACCGATGGAGGAAGGAATATGAAAATTGTCAAAAATACGTGTACTAAGTGATTTATTCTTTTAGTTTACTTTAATGAAAATTTTTTCTATTCTTTACCTTTCTTTCTATTCCTACCGGTAATCTACCGGTTAAAGTAGGTTTCTGGTGGGTGCCCCTACAGTAACCCTTTCTTCATTTCCGCAGACTTTCTTCCTCCCTTCATTCAATCCAACATGACTAATCTTTTCCTCCCTCACCCTCCATTACCCAACATTCTACCCTCTATTAAATTCTTCAGCAATTCATTGCCACTCATCACGCCTTGCATCCACTTTTCCTGCCTTCTTTGGATTTATCCCAATTTACTTCTCTCCTCTCTTACCATTTCCAAAACCTGTTCGTTTTCCTTTCCGTCCATCTCACCTTTTCCATCCTTCTCCACACCC
>LYUA01001008.1:138798-149397 GCA_002093875.1 Calopteryx splendens | reverse complement strand
AATATATATTATATATATATATACACACACACACTATTGCAAACAGGCGTCACTAGTGTCTTCATCATAACTACTTTTTCGCTCTACGCCTGCGATTGTTTTACTGAAGTAATTTAACCGCCAAAAGATACGACAATTACCTATTATAATTTCACTTCCATGTGCCGAAGTATCCTTCAAACTGATTCTCTTTGTCCAAACACTTCAAATATGATTACAAATTACCGTCTGGATTAATACGCAATAGTATCATTGTCATTGTTAGCCGGGAACCATTCAAATTTAGAAATCCATGTATTATATACATTACTGAGTGGTAAATTATTTTTTGTTAGCTTTAGAAATATTCGCAATAATAATACCCATAGCCATTCAAACGACTTCGGATGCTGACATTCGTGGGCAAAGGAGGGCACACAGAATTTACGTTTTTTTATCCAGTGCAATTTATTTAGAATTATGTAAAATATTTCCATTATTTTACGGATGAAATTATTATCAAGTTAGAAACTTTTTCGGGTGTGACATAAATCTATCCTGATTGATGCATATAAATTTAATCACAGAAAGGTACCAAATAATTGAACTTAACTTTGTGGACCGGATTTATTTTATAGGTAGAAAATTATCGTGGGTGTAATGCCATGCAGTTATGATTTAGCTTACCCTACTCTAAAAAAATACGATATTGTAACTTATGTAATCTTAAATAAATATATAAAAATCGGGCTTATTATTCCGTTATCAAGAAATAAATTCGAATTTTAATTCTGGTGATTGGCTTTCTAATACAATTCGCTTCAACTTTCAAAACCTACCGTGATTACTAGACTATTGGCGGCCCTATTTTCAGTCGTCTAAAATGTTTGCACATTAGGGCGCAAGAAATTTGGTCCGCACTTATCCTCTTATAATCACCTACCTAAACGTTTGAGTCTCAATCAACCCGGTGACTTAATCCCACTCTAGAGCCAATCTTCGCTTCATTTCGACTTCCCTCATGTCCAATCTCCTTTCATCCTCCTCTCTCTCTCTCTCCCTGTCTTTCTTACCTCCCCTTCACCTTCGCGACCCCCACCGCCCTCCCTCTCATCTTGCATGCACCTCATGCGCCCTCTTCGACCTCTCTAACTCTCCTCCGCCCTCTCCCTCCCTCCTCCTTCCCTTCCCTTCTCCTTACCCCCCTCCAACCCCCACCCCCCCAGATCCTCTCCTTTCAAATCCCCTCTCTACTCTCCTGCCAACGTCCTCCTCTTAAAAATCTATCTCCAATTCCACACCGGCACAGACTCCCTTCCTCCTCCATCCACAGCCCTCCGACGATGCTATCCCGCTCCACTCCTCCTCCTCCTCCCCACTCCCGTCCGCCAATGGCGTAGAGGCTTCTGTCCTTGTCGAGACCGCGTCGGAATATTCCCACTACGCCTTCCCAATATGTTGTTTCAGCCACTTTCTGATCGTTCCAGTTCGAGTTCAGCCGATCATCATCCTCATCTTCTCCATGCCGTCGTTGTCACTATTCGAATCCGTATTTTTTTTTAATATATTTTTTTTAATAGACTCTGACGGGTGGATAAAAAAGCGATGATAATGCACGCAGCCTAGCGAGGAAATTTCGTCCTCCCGCTAAAACTTAGATTGAATTGCAGTGTAACTCTCCTGCGATGTCAAAGCCCGTGCCGATCGCATGCCGGAAATAGTTCAGATTCCAATTAGAGCTGCAGTAGTAGCTTGGTCTTAAGTAAGATCAGCAATTTTCCTAATCGTTCCCTTTCCTCATTCTTTGCATTGTCTTAATCATATCCATCTATCAACGCCCATCGTAAAGGAATTGATTTTTAAAATTAAGTAATAAGTTCTGGGAGGACTTTCGTTTTCTCACTGGGTATTTGCTCGTTATTCAATCGGGTGCATGCCCTTAGATTTTCAGTGTGAATTGAATATAATATCAGATCATCGAGGGAAAGAAAAGTATCTAAAAAACCGAGATTAGAAAACCCTAGAATACTATATGATAATAGATTGCCATTTCCAATTAAAAATCTTGCTCGAAGTCACCCTAATTCTCTATGTGTTTCAAAACACTATTATGAATACGCTGTTATAACATGAATTTCATATTCGATACCAAAACATTTTTGTTAAACTGCTATCTTAATTTATATTACCTCTACTGCGATTGTATGGAGTAATTTTTGTAATCGCGTAATCCAAGCCTAAGAAATCAGCTTTATGAAAAACTCTTGAAATAAATATTTTGGAGTGAGTGTGTATGCCATACTCTTTTTTGCAAATCGAAAACAGAAAATTGAAATTCCTAAGCTTCTTTCCCCCGGCATCATTTTAATTGAATGAAAACCTTCCACCTCGGTGTTTGCTAAAACGAAAATTCAAAGCACGATTCAATTTGTTAGCCCAATGTGTTTTTTTCTGCTTTAATCTCTCCGAGCGTTGTGCCTTTCTTCTTTGTAACTTTTATTAGAATCATAGATTCCATCCGGTGTGTAAAGGTCAACTAAATAGATTATTTCGAGAAATTTATTTTAGGATAGGAAAAGCATTTCTCCTGGGTATTACGTGATATTTTGAACTTTTAGTGATTCCAAACGTTTTGCAAATGATAAATTTTAAACGAAATTTTTTCACTAAATTGATTTTATATTACTTTTTATAAGTGTTGAATTCGTGTATTTAAACTCACGGAATGGTGAAGCAGTTCTACATTTTTATGTACTCTTTTAAGTTTTAAAATTTGAACAAAAACCATTAATTAGCCTTAACTCAAATATGGTCAGACCTATTTTATTTTTATTCTGCGGTTTTTCAAGGTGAAATAATAATACATTATGGTAATGTAAAGAATCAGCCTTTTGTGCATGTTTAAAGTAATATAAATGTGTTGCAGTATAGGTCATTTAAATTTCAGTACACTACTTAATATCAACAAAACTATCGCTTTACTATCTTTTAATGTCTAATAACAATGCATTTCATGGTAAAGAAAAACCTGCGCTACAATATTTTAAATTAAAAATCACAGGTATTGGTGTCAAATGAATGAGTCAACATAGGAATACGATAGAAATAGAAACATTGCCCTGAGGCACACCCCTTTATGGTAGAACAAATAATGTAAAATATCTTAATTTATGTAATAGTACAATATATTTTAAAAATATAGATCGTTGCACAAAAAATGGAAATAAGCAATGCGTAAATAAAGTTTACAATTTGAAATATAATAGGAATATAATATTACAGAACAAGTTATCTAGAACTTGTTCTGTAGTGATGTAGATGATGTAGTGAGCATATTAATTATATTTTGTATAGAAAATATTCGTTCATTTGCAAAGAAAATATTAAAAATTAAGAATTGTTGAGCAAAATATTATAATATTTCATTTTAAAGCTGCTAACAGAATAATGATCTTAAAGGTTTTCGGTAGTTTGTTCTAAAACTAACACGAAGTTACTGAAAAAGGTTTTTGATACTTTGTCGTCCGACGACGTGGATAATATAAATATTTGGGGTCAGCCCTGGTGTGCATTGCGCTAGTAGATGGGCTGGTTGCGAAGATGTCATATCGATATTCTGAGGATATTTCTTTAAATGAGGAAAGCATAAACTATCCCAAAAAATATTACTTTCTGAACCTGGCAATTAGCCATTAAATAATAATATAGTAGTGCTTATGTGTTCATCCTTGCAAATGGTTAAGACAAACCTTGAATTTACTACCCGGTATGATTTAGCATTTCCTCATTCGTCTCAATCTGACCAGGCAGCAGTAGTCAATTATGAGAAAGATAAACGATGAGATAATGATTTTTATTGTGTTGTGAGAGATAAGATTTCTATACATATTAAGTTGGCCTGAGCGGACTAGGGTACATAGCAAGCCCTATATTACGAACACATTTGGAGTAAAGGATGCGAAATTCATCAACCGTAACATTGTAAATATCCCCGAGGTGAAAAAGTTTCAACTAACTTGAGACTACCGACAACAATTGAATTAGTCTTACTAGTCTAAAAAAAGGTAATTGGATTCAGCCCACGTGATAATGATATTTATATCATCATTAACTTTAAAAATGGTTTCATCAATTTCTCTGGTGAGACAGTATTGATATATATATATATATGCCTGTCATTGCATATGGCATGTATCTCGTATGCTTCAGGCCAACCGGGAGATTAATAACATAAATTTATAAAAGTAAGAAACCCTTGGGCATAATAAAGGCGGTAAATGTCTAAGTAGTAGAGATTTCCTTGAGTTTTTTCTGCTGCTCTGGGCAGTGATCGACAAGATAAGAGTGGTAACCCTAGGTTGACAATTTAATACAGGAGCATAGCAGTTGTTAGCACCAAAGAGATGTTCATTACATATTTTAAGTTAAGAGTAAATGCAATCCAGCTGATACATTTTGGTCCAATCGAAAGATCGTAGGTCATCAAGGTATCATTCCCCGTTAAAGTTTTTTAAACTCGAAAAGTAATAGAGTGGTGATTAAGGAGTGGAAATGTGAATTTATACAAAACGTAAATTTGATCGTACCTAGGTAGGAATGGGACGTGGATTGTGAGAAAGGGGCGAGTCATGTCATCCACAGAGCAGAGGAGTGTGATATTTGAGGTATATTGAGTGGCTTGCGGGTAGATTAGATTTAGGTTTAGATTAGATTTTTAAGGTTTTTGCAATCAAATCCCTCGGAAAGCATGGCAATACTGAAGTCACCAACGGTAATAGCATTTATATACGCTGGGTATACCTCCAGAATTCAGTTTAAAAGTCAGTAGTGAAACCAATTTATGGGGGTCGTAGACAATGGCTAACAAAAATATGGAATTTCAGTTTTAGATATTTCAATAATTATAAATTCAAGTTTAAAACAATGTCCAGAATGGGAATTACCCTACAGAGAATAATTGAAATTTGGTGGGAAAAAAGCACCAATACCACTGTCTTTTTTCCCGATCTTATCATGAATAAGAATGGGCTTAAAGAGAATTGTAATCCAGCATGCTACAATCGGGAATAGTGGGCTTTAACTAGGTTTCAGTCATACATATTAATTTGAACGATTCTTGTAGGAAATGGTTCCGGGATTCATCAATATAGGATGGTAATGATTGATAGTTTAAAAGGTTTATGAGCAGCTTCCTTACATTTTTTTATGAAAAGCCCGGATATATCATTAAATAGGAATAGGATTTTTTTCGCTCTCCACTTAAAGTCGATCATTAACCAGACGTTTTCGCGTATAGATATTTATAATTGGTATCCACCAGTATTTTAACCTTCCCTCCCATTTATTCATCCGCCTGGCCAAGTCTACAGGTCAAAGTACACTTTTATATCCGATCGGGTGGGGGACACATTCACACAAATGGGGGGTTGAAAGGAAAACCTCTTGATGTCAAAACCTTACAGAAAGAAGTTTCTTTCGATTCAACGCGCATTGAGTATAACCTTAGTGATTCGAGAGCGAAGAAAGCGAACATAAAGCGAAAATATATATATACGCATAAATAGTGACAGTGACGGAATGATGGCTTTAAGAATATTTGAATTGCTTAGGTATATTTGATTCATTGCTAGCAATTTTTGTATAAGTGATGGCTCATTGCTTCGCTTCATAATATTAAAAACCTTTGCACTATTAAATTATTATTATGGTGTTCAATATATAGGTGCATAAATATCTCACATCATTGGTGGTCCATCTTAAAGAGGAAAAATGTATTTTTAAATAGTGACATCTTCGCTGACTTATCGCTGAACCTGCTGAATGACATATACAGAGGTTTTAACATAAGGGTGGAATGAGAATTGTGTTTTGTTTCACTGTAACACGGAGAGAAGACGGAATGTGCGCTATCCATGTTTTTATTGCTAGGAAAAAGTGTTAGTTGATTGAATTACTTTGCATTCTTTTTTGCTTCTGAATTTTTATCTCGTTTTTACCCTATTTGTGTGAGAGGTGTTCAGCATCGCATGGGCATAATTCTCATAAATGTTGCTTAAAAAATATCCAAAGATAGTCATAATCAAATCAGTATATGTTTGAAACCCTAAGTATTATTTTCCTTCAACCTTAGTGTTTTATACCTTTTGATTGAAATAAATACGGTAAACGAGGTTTTTTCCCCCAATAAAGTCATCAAGTTGATATTTAAATAACAACTTGATGAATAATGTTCCCATAAAGAGTTTCACGAAGCACCAGATAATTGACTTGGAGTTGCAAGCATTAATTTTGATAATTTGAGTATTAAATGTCCTCTTTAGCTGAGAAGTCTTCTGCATTTTAAACAGTATTAATCAAAATTCAAAGACTGTTTTTTTTCATTGAGCTCTGATAAATAGAAATATTAATAGGTATTTGGAATAATTTTCATTTTCGAAAGATTAATCTCTTATTTTAATGATTCATCATAACGTGAAATATTGCAAGAAGTAATAGATGAGCATGCTGGATGTTGTGGCGTAGTAAAAGCTTACGCGCTCTGCTAAATAGACGGCTTTTTTACTGTTGTTCTTCCGCAATACTAATGAAAAAAATGTTACTTGATCTCTCATTCCTTTTGTCTGTGTTCGTCCTCTTTGTTTGACTGTTTATGTACTCTGTGGCTTGGAAAGAATACCAAAGCCATCACTTCCTTCCTGGTGAAGAAGGACAATGGCTCGGTAAGCGGAAAATTTATTTATTTACTTGTTACATTCACTGCTTTAACTGTCTTAAAGATTGACTATGCAAAGAATCCCTGGACGCTTGTGTCCGCGGAGACCAATGTTGCTAAGGAAAAGCTTGCCTTGTAAAAATTGCCTTTATTTTGTATGAGTGGAGGAGATGAATGTCATCCACAACGAAAAGTAATTAGCATATGCTAACAAATAATTAACAAATAATCTCTTACAATTTGTAGACTGAGCGTGTGTGAACTGGCCTCCTCTTCTGATGGACCTTTGGCCAAAGTCCTTTTCCCAAATCATTAGAATTCCTTTGCAGGGTCTACGTTGCAGAAAATTAATGCCGGATTTCGATTCGCTTCTTTTTTTTCGGTCCTCGCTTCTCTCTCTCTCTCTCTCTTCAACCCCATCGCTCCCCTTCTCTCTTTAACGGCCAAAAAAAAATCCCCGGTCTCCCCCAACCCCTGCCCCTTTTCCCCCTTTGTTGTTTTGTGTTCAATGTCCGACCACTAGATGGCATTTCTCCAGAGTCGCTCCATCTCCTTGGTGGACATGTACATCGACAACTCGGAGCCTTCGGAGAACGTCGGCCAGATCCACTTCAGCCTCGAGTACGATTTCCAGAACACGACGCTCATTCTGCGCATCCTGCAGGTGAGGAAATCGCCCCTTCACTCCTCCGGGTTTGAGGGGAGGTGTTTTGCAGGGGGGTGAGGGTGGCCGTAAGCACTAAAGCGCCGCGAGGGGTGGCCTTAATGGAGGAATGCTCCCTAAAAGGGATCGAGAGTTTTTGTCAAGCTCTAAATTTCACTCCTACTTTAAAGACGCACGTCTACCACGTTGGGGGGAAACTTAACTTTCTACTCAGCATTACTTAATCATTTCTTTGCCTTTCCTGGGAGTTTGAGGAATAAAAAACCTAGGGATCGCGGGAGTTGAATGGGCTGATTTAAATGATTGAATTTTTAATTTATATCCCAAGGGAGCCAGAATCTTAAGTGGTTCTGCTGTCTATCATGTGCTCTAGATTTTGTATTACCGAGAATTGAATTTTTAGCTTTAGTATTCTTGTGGTTTGTAATTTATCCATAATACTTACTTGAAAACACAATATTAATTAAATTTCAATGGCAAAATAAAGTAACTTTCAATATTATTTTCATAGAAAGGTCAATAAGTATAATCTCTTACAAAGTTAACTGTTACGTGTGCTTATAGTCTAACTTGAGTGTATTGAGATTGATAATCCAGCCTTATTGGAATAAATAAAATCATCAAGAAAACCTTTTATTGGAGATACATTAATTTGCTTTCGAAAGAAACATTATCGCTTGCTAAAGCATCTTTGATCATCCGGGAAATACAATGCGATAAGAACAAACAAAAAAAACCGGTTTTACCGTGCAGAAAAAAATTAAGTTAGCCATTATGTTTTGTTGGACATTCCATTTAATTATCATCAATTAATAAATTATACATTTAACTTCAAGTAAATTCTTTCTTGAACTTTTCGTTTTTTGTTACAAATAGAGAAGTAAAAATACAAAAATAACATAAATATAAGTTGATTGTGTAGTGTTTTTTTACGGATCATTTACTCACCTGAAAACATTTAATGACCACTTTTTAAATCATGTTACTAATCGCAATCTGCCGATTATGGTAGATTTCTGATGGACACACCCCTACAGTAGCCCTTTCTTCATTTCCACATACTTTCTACCTTCCTTCATTCCACCCAACATGCCTAATCTCTCCCTCCTTTTCCCTCGCTCACCCATCATTCCACCCTCTAGCATTAAGTTAATCAAAAAAAATTTAGAATTGTGTATAAACTTCTAGATATCCTAGTTATTGTTATCATCAAAAAATTATATTCCAAATAATTGAGGATTTAATGATTTATTTTTCCTGTGATTCATTTTGTCACTTAGGTCAAAACGTATTGTAAAACGTAACTTATGAATCACTATGCTGCTTTCTCAGGTTTTTAAACAATGCCTATTTCTATGCAAAATCAAAGTAAAATTAATTATGTAACACATTATCCGCTGACATTGGTTTGATACGCTCTGTGCTGAGTCTACTCACATGAGACTAGTTTCCTTTACCTTATTGAAGTATATGGCCCAGTGAAAGTGATCTAAATAAATTAAATGTGTCCATAGTTGCATGCCTGTGGGATTACGCTCCAGTAAGAAAGTTGCAAATTAAAATTTCATAGTCTACACATGATTTTGAGTGAACCCTCGTTAAAAACAATTATTTATTTTTTTAAATTTTGTTAATGTTTGAAAGTGTAGACATAAACCTACGGTCAAAATGTCGCATTAATTCATTCCATACATGTCTTAGAATATTTTCTGCATTCCTCATTACACTCTACGGTATGACTAAAGATCTTAAGTTGGCGAACTCACATAGGTTGAGCTTGTGATCTAAAGATATTAGCAAAAAAGTGAATGTTTCTCATTTTCAAAATATCACTATCCTGCCAAAAGTTTGTGAGCCAATGAATATTCTGCTTCCAAATCTTCTTTGATTTTACAAATATAGTGATAAAGCCGTTGTATTTTTTCCTACGTGACGGAACGCTGGGATATCTCGTTGATGGTAGTGCTGAAATTTAAATTTTCCTCACGTTTTGGTTCCACATGAGGCAGATATATACGTGTGGAAATACAATCTAATAACTCATGCGAAATAATTTGATTAATCTAGCCCCCAATTTCTCTCTCTCTCTCGATCACGCAAGTGTGTATCTTTCCACGTGAGAAGACATCCGGGATCCGGTTTGACTCGGCTTTGGAAAGGGAGGAGTGAAGCGAAACGGTCTGCTTACAATCTCTGTAGACAGGCGATCGATTACGTTAGGAACCGTTCCTAGGCATTCGGCATGAATCTTGAAGCCGTATCTCACCGTGTTTCAAGCGGGCGATCCAGGACGGAGTATTCCTGGTGTCAGCGCAAGCAGTCGTGGAACTTGTGCTACACCCATCATTCTTAGGCATTCTGCGGCCGTTTAAATTGACATTGTCCTCGGGGATACTATAGAATAAGGTTTTAACCAAGAGGCATACTTTAATAGACAAATGAATGTTTGGCAAAAAAACTCATTCGCTAGAGGATATTATTATATTTTTCTTTAAGCTAAAAATATAAAATTCCATTTTGTTAATATTGGCTGTTAATCTTTATACCACTAGGTGTTATTTTTTTTAAGAAAATAATGGGGTTAAAAATAATATATCCATTTGATCATATTGAATATAATTAAACAGTTCGCAGTATAGATTCATATTCCATAAATTTCATTTCCCTCGTTAAAACTTTTTATCTAAAGAAATTATGTTCTTAAGCGTACGATTTTCAAATAATTCTACTTTTAACTTGTCTTCAAATAAAATGGAAATTTTCAGAGAAATATATTTCACGCTGACAAAAAAATTATCATTTGACTTTTTTTTCTCTTATATTCAAGCTTTTTTGGTTAAAGATTATTTTTCATCAAATAACGATACATTTCCACATTTTGCATAAGACGCTTAAATTTGCTACCAATAATAATACTACAAAAAGCGCTAGTAATCAAAATTTAATATAGCATACGCTAAACCCCATTACATATTTATAGCAAGTTTTTTTTACTTTCGCAGGGAAAGGAGCTGCCAGCAAAGGATCTTTCGGGGACATCCGATCCTTACGTGAGGGTCACGCTGCTGCCGGACAAAAAGCATCGACTGGAGACGAAAATCAAACGGAGAACGTTAAACCCGAGATGGAATGAAACTTTCTACTTCGAAGGTGCGTTGTAGCTATAACAGCTTGATCTGAACATTTTTTTTACAATTATTTTCCTCATTGCGAAACAGCTAGAGGAAAGATTTAACGTGGTGTA
>LYUA01001008.1:117649-128566 GCA_002093875.1 Calopteryx splendens | reverse complement strand
GGTACCATTTTCTATACCCTCTTTCGATTACCCCAACACCCTTAGCCTACACAATATTTTCCCCTTCCGTCCTCTACCCCAAATTTCGTTCCCCTCCTTATAACTTCCCCGGCCTTATCCTTTCCCGCGGTTCGATAGTTCGTGCAGTCATTTCGTTATCTTGCCTGATGAAGATGACATTACGATCGAAGCAACTTTGCGGTGTCCTCTTTTTCCCTTGCCTTTGGCACCTTTTGCCACTCACATCCACCTCTCACTCTATTCTTATCTTTATACCACGCCGACACCCCAGCGACCAACTTTGACCCTGAGCCGCTCCAAAAATAAGTGTCTAACAACGACCTAGCCCTGAAGATTCCCGTCTTCGACGGTTTCGTCAGTAAGCGTCCTAGCCTCGTAAGCACCCATTAGTATTTTTTAGTCCTACATTTCTTCTTTATTTCTCTCCCTACCACACCTTTTTTCTCCATATTTTACATTTTATGGTGAAATTACCCTCATTCAATCATATTTATGCTGTTTTTCAGAAGAAAAATAGCGTTTAAGAAAGTAGCGTTATTTTTCACGCTACTCGATCAAAATTATCTCATGTTCCATATGTATATTGAAAACTTTATCTAAAGCATTATTTAATGTCAAATATTATCCTTATTTATTCAACATCGGAAAGTACATAAGCAAACATATCCCTTAAATTTCTTCGTTTTCAATTATAACTGTTTGCATACATGTACTTCTGAAGTATGCTAATGTGTATAGCTAACTATATGCACAAAGGGAGAAGCCATAAAACAGAAGTGATTAACTGAAAAATATAATGTATGATACGAAATTATATCAATCACGTTAAATAAATAGAAATCGCTAAGTTTCAATCATATTCGACGCTGAAAAAATGTAGAAACTTGAACTTTTGCTCCGTTGGATTGGTTATGTCCGACATTTCCTTTCTCCTATTGCATGACTTCTACAAATATTGTTTCCATTACCACGTACTAGGCAGGTAAAGGTCAAACTACCATCATTTAACTTTTTAACGAAGACTAAACATTTTCATGTATTTGTTAATAATATATCCATTCAGTTTAACGTAGGTGAATTGAGTAATAAAGAAAAAGTAAAGGACATGCTTGTTTTTTAACCTGCAGATTTATTAAAACTAAACGAAGCTTTGACCTCCTAGGTAGAGCTAAAAATGAAGTTGAGAAATGCTTATTTTTTTATTCTTATTTTCAATTTCATCATTTCGAATTGTTAACATTACGTATCTCGCACCAATTACATTTCCCTTACTAAAATTTTTAATTAAAATGTGTAAGTTTTAATTCCATTTCTATGGTGGCAAGAGAAGCAAAAAAAAGATTCTACCCTGCTTTCAGTAATATCTTAAAAAAGTCTATTGTTAGCCATTACATAATTAAAAATTTATTACATTCACTCATGGGGACATAATTGGCGAATTTATCACAAAAGTGGTACTTTAGTAACAGTATGCGTAGAAAAATAAGTCTTCTGCCAAATCAATGTCCTATGTGAATAGAATGAGGAGATTCCACGAGTCTTAAGTAAACTATGAGCATTAATTTTTAAAACCTATTTCAATTTTCCTGTGTTTTATTGGTTAAAATAAATTATCAATTCATGGGCTTTCACCTTTTTATCATGAATTTTCTTTCCAAAGGTCACCGAACCCTTAAAAAATAATAAACCGTGCTGAAAAATATACTTATCATTATGGTGGTGATGTGAATTTCACTGTTATGAGTAAATTGGGTGGTAATAGTCTAAGAAAGATACTTCTCTTTCTTGAGGATTTCGTGTGATTGATTGGAATGTTTTTGGCTGATCGTCAGGTTGACCTCTCGGAGAAGCCGTCCTTTTGGAAGGCGCTGAAGCCGCCTGCGAAGGACAAGTGTGGAGAGTTGCTCACTTCCTTGTGCTACCACCCTAGTAACTCCATCCTCACGCTAACCCTGCTCAAGGCCAGGAACCTCAAGGCCAAGGACATAAACGGGAAATCGGGTAAGTACTTAATGGTACTTGACAATGGTTATCCGATTGATGAATGAGTTAGAACGTAAGGCCGCCTGCAACTTCAACACTATAGAAAATGGGGAAAATGCATTTCTTTCTAATACTAAAGCCCTTGCAATTAATCGAGAATGTTTTGAATACAGTTTTCTTCCATATTTCCATTTTGATCGTTTCCTTTGATTGTTATGCCTGACCTCTCCCCACACGACTATTCATCAACAGTACACACACACATAACAGAAGATCATTTGATTTAAATATTTGATATCTTTTAATTCGATTAATTAAAGAGCTTCCAGTTGCATAATTTTCCTGAGAATACGTCAATGAGGTTTTTTAAACTATATGCGAATCCAATTTTATATCTTACATTTACTGGGAAATTATATCGTACACTTAAGACCTTACATCTTTTATATCTTAAACATCTTTTTATATATTATGGAATATTATATCTTACATTTACATAAGCTTAATACTAGGTTAACATTTAAATTGGTTAGATAAAAAACTCAATTCCCTTCCACGATATAATTAAATTATGCTGTCCTATCTCCGCTATCTTAAATCCATAGTCGCAGGGTACAATGAAAATATATTAGTGAGTATATGAATATGAGACAATTTAGAATGAATTTGTACGAAGTTAAACAAATTTTATACGAAACGAAACAAATTCGATTTCCCTCTCTAAGATGTAGGTATAGCTATGTAAATATCTTTTACTAGGATAATAAAGAATACGAAAGAGCTTAGTATTTTAATTGTAGATATTGAAGTGTCAACAGCAACTTATGCTTACCTCATTTTTGATACTTGAAAGAAACATCATCCAATCATGTTTTCTTTAATTCATTTCTTATTTCGTAAACTTGACTCGAAGCCATTTGTAGGTGATATAACAATGAAAACAATAATGTTCACCTTGATTTATATAACCAGCTTACCTTATCAGTAAGAAAATCATTATTTCGTTTGCTATTAATTATAAATAATAGTACAGGTTTCATGAAAATCACCAACGCCATTATCAATACTTCATTCAGTCATACCTACATTATGTATCGTTCGGCAATTTTTTTTAACCCCGTGAACACACGCAACCCGCACATTAGTTGTGTTCTCTGTGACGTCTAGTAACAGGCGTTCTAATCTTAATATTAATTTCATAACTAATTGAATGTTGTAAAATCTACCAGCCATTTTATTCCCAATAATAAGATTATATGTGAAGGCCACTCATAATTATTGTAAATACATTTCTGAACGGAGAACGTTACGTCAAGGGTGAAGAAAGAAATAACTCATTTTGAACATATTTGGGAGTAGTTCTCAACCCAAAAAGATCCAAATGTTCACAAATGTGACCTTCATGAAAACGAAAACTAGGCTTTAATCTCTTTTTCTGAATCATAGAAGAAGAGTGATGTTGATGCCGTAAGGACTACTTTAGTTGCCTCCTCACCGTGCCTTCGCTAGATGAGCCCCCCATGACCACGATCATTGTGGCCACTCAAAACGCTTTGTTGGGGCCTCTGAAAGTAACTCGGATAGCAAATACCCCTGGGCCAATAAGTGACCTCCCCTTAGTGTTCAACGAGGAAGGGGTAAGAAAATTGATAAAAAGTTGATAGTAGGAATTTGTAGTGATTTGCTGATACCAAATAGATTTTATATAGGAATAGGTAAGCCTTCGCTACCGACCTACTAGATCATGGAAACATCGCGCCCCAAAATATTCCTAACTCATAAATTTTGAAAGTCACCGCATTATCGACTAACTAAAATTATGACGAAAAAAATTTTGAAGATATAGAGACGTAGTAAGTAAGCACATTTATAAGATGAAATGGCGTTTATTTTTAAAAAAGAGACTCAGAAGACATTGACTTCTTGAGTCTTCTCATTGAGTTCTACTCGTATCCTACATTAAGTCCTTCAACATTAACGGCAAAAGCAATCAATTTATTTTGTTCCCTATAAAAAAATTAAACTGCTATAAGAATATTCAGGACTGGAATACGGCAAGTAAAGAAAGAAATTATTATATTATATATATATTATAGAAAATGTATCTTTTGTAAACATTTAACTTTTGATGGGGAAGGATGTAGAGCTACATTCAACCAATCTAATCTTAGGATTAAAAAACGGTAATGAAGGACTTGAATAGTGGTTGGTGCATCATCATGGTGAGCCGTGTTCTTTGTTTTTATTGCAACAAAATTCCTTACAATGGGATGTAAGTTCATTTTTGTATAATAGATATTTCAAACAATGAAATTCAATGTTTTGGGAACAAGTCTCATATTTCAGCGCTTCTTCAAGTCTTCACTCAAAAGAATTAGTCACTATTTTGAAGTTTTAAGAATAAATAGCAAGGAATTGTTTAATAAATAGCAAGATTATTTTTATTTTTATGCCAATGTTATTCCAAACGTAGGTATGTCAACTAGTTTAATGTATTTTGAGTGTTCTTAATTTTGCAAAAGTAGTATAAGAGTAGCAATAATATATAAGTATATTAGTAATAAAGGTGTAAACCTGTGATCTACACGCTTTGCTCGATAAAAAGTTTTGCTTACACTGATAATCTGCACCATCTAGCTCAAAGGTTGCAGGGCCGTCTCCATGCCTAATGAAATTCGCATTATGACGGTGGAAGCACAGGATTAATGCTCAGAAGGACCAACTTGTTTGCGTTTTTGTGGTCCACACGTTGGTGACCTCATTAAAATTTTTAATTTCTGTGCAGCAAAAGAAACCCTCCAGTTTTTCGCCTAATGAAATTCAGTTACTCTGTTTGCTTGTGAATACAGACAGATCATCGTTGACTCCGCGTTGAGTGACCGCAGTGGAGGAAGAGCCCTGGACGTACGTTTTCGTCCTTTCCTTATTCCTCCTTTTTTGTAAGTGCGCGTGAGGAGACTCAAAAATGTCAATAGGTGAGTGGTGTGTCATTTGGGCCCGCTGCCGTCGGGGAAGCCTTTAGGAGTAAAATTTTCTTTCGTGTTTACAATATTGAGCCGCGCATCAAGAATAAGCACAAGGGTGGAGCAAACCCTTACCCCCCCCTTGTTTCGTGGAGGAAGGTACCGTATTCACTGGGGCGTGGGTCTGAGGGTACATTTCTTAAATAATTGACCCCTCTCCCTTGGCGTAACCTCGTAACCGGAATTCATTTGGATAATCGACGGTTGTTGATCCCCGTTTGGCATGTTTTTCTCCAACCTCCTGCCCCTTTTCCCCATGTCATTTCTCTCCCTTCCAATGGTTATGCGTTTGCATCAAGGACTTTGTATGAAAAAAGTGAGAGAATGAGTCAGAACTCCATAGACTTCAGATCACGTTGCTTGTTCGTTGAGTTTCATCCCTCCTCCCCCCAATTCTGATTTCTGTCGCAGGAGCATTTCTCATCTAATACAATACTGTTAACTATATTAGACTTCATAAACACAGAATTTCTTCGTTTTTGCAATATATAGTCATTTATATTATTGCTAGTCGTTTACCATTTTCTACTTTAGGTTTTTTCTTCGTAACGACCGTAAATATCGTGATATTTTCTAACCAGCAAGAACGTGGACATTACCTTCCCACCTATTCCAGCGATCTAATATTGATTTAAAGTATATTACCCAAATCTGGGAAACCATAACTTGGAAATCCGAAAATGTGCTCACATATTTTATACCCTATGCATGCTTTATAGTGGAAGGAGTCCTCAAATAAAACTTGGAAATATTACTTATAATAACTTTATTTTGACGAAAATCTATGCCGATTTTTCCATAACCATCTGAAAACGTCTTCGTGTCTCGTTTTAATTTTAAATTGACATTTTTCGTGCTATTTTATGCCTAATACGTTCATAATTCATGCAACTTAAGTTAAGCTCCCATTTCACCTCACCGAGTTTTTACATTGATACTATTATTTCAAATTTCCGGAAATCATTCGGTAGTCAATGATTTCAGAACTTTTAGGACACCTTGATCCTAAAGTGGAAGTTGGGGTTTAACTCTGATCTCGGAATCCAAAAATAACACCATTCTTTACGGTCATGAGTGAAACATTGAAGGTTTATGAGTAACACGCTGATTAGTACTCGAAATGGAAGCTTCAGTTAACTCGTAAAAACTGCCAGAGTGGGAAATATATTTATATTGTAAGGATGAGAACATTTTCGATTCCTCTACGCAATGTTCTGTTTTAAAATGTGGGCATGAAATTGCTCTTACGCTATCTTCCGGTGCTGAACAATCAAGTTCCACTGCGAAGTGGCTGCGATTACTCTACTCTTCAATTTTTGGTTTTGAACATCGATCGTTAGTACGCATACAAGACCCTTTCTCATTTTCCCTTTCACTTGGCCTTAACAGCTCACTCCCAGTGGGATTTCACCGGATCGCGGTAGAGTGGAAACTTGGGACATTGTTCCCACCTGTGCCCGACGTTGTCATGGGAATAGAACCTCGGGGGATGTGGTGGCCCCCGTGTTCGGCAGGGCGTCAATTTGTCAGCAGCCATCCGAAGAGCTACTTGAAGTTTCACGCCTTTAGTGTACATTTCTGAAATCAAATAATGTATCAAAAAATTAAAATAGCTAATTGTATGAATATAAACTACCAACTGAACGAATTAATACGATCCAAAGCAATAACTTAAAAGGATAAATATGATTTATCAGGTACTACTACATTTTTGTTTTTAAGTATTCATGATGCTAGTGCGTAAAAGTTCAAGTAGCCCACTGGTACTTACAATTACGTAAATTCAGAGGGTCTTAACGAGTCACCAATGACTTGTATTTTAATTTTCAACTATTTGCAGTTATTAATTATGGACTTAATTTTGGCAGAGAGGGAAATGAATTCCAAAATCTGGCATCCACATGCACAATTTTAGGCATTGATGAAAAGGCTCGGCCAAGGGAGCTGTATTCGATATTCCCATCCGCTGCAGTAGGCAATTAGTTCTCGAGTACATTAGGATAGAGCTGCCTGCCTTTGCTGCGTTTACTATCAATATAAACCACCCGAGTTGATCGATATGTACTTGCGCGCCGTATGTTTACGTTAGGTGCACCATTGAGGTCACGTCACTTGCAGCGGCCTATGGGTTCCCAGACTCAGATCAGTTTTAGCGAAATGCCTCCTTCATAAGGCCTCCAACCGCAATAAAATACAATTACTCTGCGGGTCGAAACGAATGATATGAAGCCGTTAGGATGAAACCCGCTAAATTTTTGGCCGCCTGCGAATGCCTCTGTGGTGTCAACCATTAATCGTCATTCTCCATCGTTCTTGGTTATGAAAGCCGTCAGCCTCTACAATGATGTTTTATTTTCTATTCTAGACTCTTACTCAAATATTCTTTTTTATTCAACGATTCTCTCAAGGTCTAAGCAATAGTGTAAAAACTAATTTTATTATCTTCAATTTGTTGTCTAGACTGGCAAACAAATAATTATTTTGACGTCATAACGTCTCTCATATCATACCGCTGAGTCATAACTAGTTACAGAGTAATTTTATTAACTTAGTGCAATTTACTTTTAGCTATCTTTATTTTAATAATTTTTATTATTACTATTTCTAATAACAATAAGTCTTCGTGGTGTATCTGCAATATATTAACTGCGTATTGAGAGATGAAGTAAGGCTATTTTGTTTAATTCAAAAGAGAAGTTTCAGTTTATATATGCGTTCAAGAAATGCAATGTTAACTTTGCACATTTCTGCCATTTCTAAACACTAAATCTAGGAGTAATGGGCCAGGGTGGTAATGCTGGGAGAGACGGGAACCAAAAAACTAAATTAATTATTTAATATTTTGACACATGTGATTCATTTCAGTTGTTGATGGAGCTGTTTGAAACATTTTCATCCAGATACCTTCGGCGTATTTCTTCAATTAGCGTCAGCATCTCATTACATATGATTGATTGCAATAGTATTATTGACTTTATAAGTTTCAATATTGAATCATATTTGTTATAGTATGGTTTAACTTTATTCCAGAGAGATATGAACAGAAAATTAAAGTGATATAATGAAAATTGGGTTGGAATTTTGTGGCATTCCATTATATTCTCCAACATAGCTACTACGTACTATAATATTATAAATAATACTACGTACTATAATTATGCCTGACGGGTATATCTATTGAAAAATACGAATTGTTCAATAGGATGTCAAACATGTGTTCACAAGCTTTATAATAACAGTAAAGGATCTGGTAGCTATTGTTCATAACTTATAAGAAAGATATTTTGACTTTTTCTTTCTTTATAACTTTGGATATAATCTATTTAACCCTATCTTATTTCCTTTAGCACCTATATTTACTGTGGATTAAGGGTAATGAAGAATAATTCGGAAGTAACTTAAATAGTCGATTCAATTGTTATTAATTAAAAGGTTGGTGTATGTTAATGGACGATAAAATATTTCCAATAATCATTTGGCAAATTTATTTAAAAGGATAAAATATAAATAGCCATTGCAAATAAGAATGCGTAATAAGCATTGCTTTCCGCACTTAAATAACTTATAACACTGATTTTCGTTAGAGAATTATTTCAGGGAAGTATTCATTTATAGCTTCTGATTTTCCCTTTACGTATTTATAGAGAACCAGTCAGAATTACTTTATCATTCCTGATAGTGCATCGCTAATATAAGTTTTAACTTTCTTTGCTTCTGGGAAAGTTAAAATTTCATGGATTTTTTTTCCATATTAGGAATTATATCTGAATTGATTTCTATGGAATTAAAAATTCTTCATCGCGTGAAAATATAGGGAGAATTTCCAGATGGTGAAATGATGTTTTAGTGCTAATTTTCTTGATCATGTTAATCCTACATCGCATTCTGAATTGATCCCTATTTTAAATAATAATCCCACAGAAAGCACCACCTAAACTTCAACACGATGGTCAGAGTTCCGGTTAACAAATGTGTTTCTGAGACTTCTCCTCTCACTTCCTTTCACAGATCCCTACGTCAAGGTGTGGCTTCAATTTGGGGAAAAGAGGATAGAAAAGAGGAAGACGCCAATCTTCAAGTGCACGCTGAACCCGATCTTCAACGAGACCTTCTCCTTCAACGTGCCGTGGGAAAAGATCAGGGAATGTTCCCTCGACGTCATGGTCATGGATTTTGACAACATCGGGAGGAATGAGCTCATTGGTCGGATACTTTTGGCAGGTGAGCCACAATTCTCACACCGCGCTGCGATTCATCTCTTTCACATGTCAGGAACAATGCGGGGTATGCCCGCTTCCCCAGGTTGATTGGCGTGAGCTGAGAGCAACAGCTGTAGAACGTTTTTCCGAGAGGCTCTCAAGAGCCGAGATATTCTCCGTCGCTCAAGAGTAGCAGATAATGTCTGAGAAGTCAGAAACAAGGGTAAGGGAGAACCCACTGTCAAGATTGGGTTAATAAAAATGAAATATGCCTCAACATTAGCAGTTTTAACGCCTCGTCTGACTGATCGTGTGCACAATCCGAGCCGGTGTTTTCACATGACCAGACCAATGTGTAAAGGGTCCTTCCCTTCTCTGAACCACGACCTTCAAAGTAAGGGGACAGCGCACAGGCGCCGATCGATCTCCCGGAAAGGTTTTCAAATTTTTCCGTGTATTCACCGAGCCCCGCCGCATTTCGTCTCTCATAATCCGCTTCCATTATTGATTTTTCGCTAGTCGCCATGCCACAGAATTTTCATTGCTATGTTTGCCTCTTATCAGTCGAGAGCAGACCAAGCACGATTGAGCGGTGATCGGGAGACTAAAAACATACGTGATAAGGGCTGTAAACCTGCTGATTCAATTCTTACTATCTCGGAAAATGTTTTTTGTAACATATGAGTGCAAAGTTCTCTATCATCCAAATAAATAAATCTATGTTATTATTTAAAAACCCGCAACTGGATTTTTACAATGTGAGTGAACGAGAATTTATGAATTCTGTGCATAAACATTGAAGTTCAGTATTGGTTGCTTGGTTAAATATGTGTTCTCATGATATACCAATTCATTTGAATTTAGTAATTTTTGACAATTTAAAAAAATATTTTAACTCACATCTTTGGTTAATAATTGATTTTCAAGTAAAATAGACTCATATATAGTATTCTTAGCTCTTGCTTACCACTGAAAACAGTTAATCGTTAGAACTTGTTAGAATGTTTTATTTGTGTAAGGAAGTAAGAAATGAGAAAATAAACAACAAAAGACTATGGAAATAACACAGTTCTTATATAAGCAGTAAACGTGATGATAAAATGAAGCATAAATATAATCAAACATTGGGCGTGATCTTAGAAAGAATGTATGACCCAACTGCCTTCATTTCAGCCAACTTCCCAATATTTCACCAAGCCATACTTAAAATCCGTTTAATTCTGCTTCCTCTTCTAAAAATTATGAATATTCACCAGTTTGATAGCTATTATACTCACTTCAAATGCACTCCGAGCGTGCCTTATGGACGGTGTTCCTTAAATTCCACTGTCACATTTACCTGTAGTCTCTTAGGGTGTGTAATTCCTAAATTTATATAGACAGCCAGCTATTACGCTCAAGCTGCCAAAGTACCATCGTCCGAAGTGAATGGTAAAGGATTTAAGAGGGAAACCCTAAGACGTTTCACTGAACCGAGGCCTTGGTCTCCACACGCCCTTTGGGTACCGTTTATTCGCCGGATACGCCGGATACGCACGTCCCAGTGCCTTCGCGTTCTTGTGCGCGAGAGCCCGCCCCCCCCACTCGAGGCAGACGTGACGTAGCTGAAATCACCCCTCCCACCTTTAACTCAATCAGGCGTTCATGTTTTATTTGTGGCACACCCCTTCCGTCTTCTGAGAGCGTCCGCG
>LYUA01001008.1:64396-87253 GCA_002093875.1 Calopteryx splendens | reverse complement strand
TTTTCTTTCATGTTCCCATATGCACCTTTATGTGTCTAAGCGTGAGTTTTCGTGAATTGAAAATAAAATTATGCGGAAAATTTTATTTCTTGTAACTCCAGAAGTCTTGTGTTTTACGAAATAAAGTAAACCCAAACTTCTGAAATTTTGTTTCGTCACCATACAAAAACTCTTCGATACTGCATTATGAATCGATAATTTTTCCCAAAGGACCACTATTTCGGATTGAAAGTGTATTGGACCAGATTTTTAAGTCAGTTTCAGTTTCACGGATATATCTTACGTCCAGCACCGAGGGTATTAATAATTTTATTTTTTATAGGAAGTATTTCTAACCTCAAACTTTGTTTGTTTGTTCCTGTTTTCCACGCAATGACGATCATAGCTGCAACGGCTATATCTATTGGTAAGAGATCAACCAACAGGTCACCATCGCCATAGGCCGAACGTAATATTCCAGCTCCGACACCAGTAATAAGACCCATAGGCCCATTCGCACTTTGAACCCATCCTGGAAATGGCTCCTTGACAGCAGGACACACTGCAGAAGAAAATTTCTGAATTAATATCGTCAAATGCAATAGTGGCACATAAAAAAAGCATAAAGGTGCATGATAATGTTTAAAATCGTAAGCACATGTCTGTCGAGGTTAGCGCACTTACACGAGATAAAAAGGGGGTAAAAGAGATTATTTTTTTGATTATTTTAAGGCTGATGACACAACAAAATAGTATAAAAAAGAAAATAAAATGAAAAACAATGGAAGTATGGCCTTTAGTCTCTAAATTTAGTGGAGGAATTTTTATTCACTAGCACAAAGTATTTCATGACACGATAGATTTTAGGGAAACTGGTCAAGGCTTCCGGGTGAGGAAATATAATTTACAACTGGTCGGGTGAGTCCTACCAAATCAATCAGCAAATAGTAGTCACTTCCACGAGCCCCCTCGGCTAATGTTAACAAGGTCAAAAAAAAGAATGGATAGGAAATAGTAAATATACCTGTCATGGACAGATTGCCTCGCGGGCCACTGATAATTACGTTAAGTTACGGTAAGTTGGTCTTACTATGACACGGAGGAAAAAAGTAACTGTAAGCCTTTCCCATAGTAAACTTCCCGTTCATTTTCCTGCGCGAGGATTTTTTTTTAAATGAACAGCAGTGTCGATTTCAGTAGGTACTCACCGACCGAGGGCCTAAAGATTGATGCCGGAAGCGTAGTTCTTGTGTCGTTCACGATCTGTTCGGCGAGAAACTTCGTAAACACGTGCGTGTTTTCAAATCCCTGGAAAAACCTGAAATGTACATTTTTTTTGTTTTTACTAATGGAGATATAATTGCTCTTGGACGTTTTACGGTAAATTACGGTTTCTGCAGTGAAGGGTTTGTAGCTAGACACATGTGAAAACTGGATTGCTCCTTTTTTCTCCTTCGGTAAAAGGATTATTTTTGGTGGATGCTGTATTTCTGGAAGATATTTTTCATTAAACGTATTCCAACAATTCATTGGCAGATGCCACAAATCTTTTAAAGTGCATTTATTGGTTGAAAATATTATTACTATAAACTCACTTTAAAACATATTGCACACTCAAAAAAACACCAATTGATGCGTAAATAATTAAATTTAACTTCTAGAAAAAAATGTGCATATATTTAGCTAAAAACAAACTATTTTTTTCGAACGCAATTGTCCTGAAAAATATCCTTGTGATTATTCGACAATTTCAAAGGGATGAGTCTGTCATTGCATATCCACTGCAATATTTATATTTTTTTAAATTAATGAGTATTATTAATTATGCATGCAGATAGTTATGATTTGCTTACGCTATTTCGGTGGGTTTAACCTTTATACTCAACTTTTAATTTGGTGAACAAAAAAAATTGAAAGTAATAGGTATTAAACGTTGTGACAAACGATCGAGCAAAACGCTGGCGTCTCAGTAAATTAAATAAAATAAGGCCCGGAGTGACACAGGTTTTGCCAGCCACACTGAATCCTCTCCGAGACCTGAGCGAGTGAATTATGGCCGCGACTCATCAAACATGTCCCTAGCCGTTCCTACGCCCTCAGAAGAAGTGCCAGGCGAAGGAGCGAGCATTGACGCAGGCATCCCTAATGAACCGTAACCGACTGAGCGAAGAGGTTTACTCTGGAGCCATTGCGTCGAGGAGTTCGCCGCCGCCCTCCTGCTCGGCATACGCGATCATCTCGTGCGGGTCCACCGCAGACGGGTAAACCACTTCCTCCACGTGGCCACCACGGTCTATCCGGCAGAAGGTGGTCGACACGTGCACCAAAGCCTGCGGGGAGGAGTGAAGAGGGCGTGGTTGTATTACGTAAACTGCTCGGAGACAAGGAATCAAGAGCAGGTCATAGATGTGAGCAACATGGAGGAGCATAGAGGAACTTTGAATAAGATGCAACACCCACTCTGGCCCACACGTGTCGGAATTAAGTAATGCATAAAATCGATCTGGAGCCATGCTTTACTCACGGGGAAAATGTTGTTTAATTTGAAAATATTGTAAATGATAGAGAACACTGCTCATTGATTCTCCTTAGATTTAATTGCCTTCCATGGGATGTGGAGATCTTGTTAAAACTGCTTGAATTTTTCCTAATAATTTTCAAGGATTTTATCTGTGTTTCACAAGAGAATTCGAAAAATAGAGGTTTTTTTTCGAGCAAGCTTAATCGACGAGGACATAACTCAAGTTTCGGAGAAACAACGTTTTTCCTCGCAATGGGCCGAGGATATAAAAAGGCAGTCCCCGAATTCCCTTCTTGCCAAATGAAGGCACTCCAATGTGAACTGTCAGCATTACTATGTACCTACCTATGTTCATTACAAATATGAATAGATTACCTTTTTGTGGCTCCATGATTATATTTCTGGCAGATTGCTCGTTATAATTTGTAAGGTCTTGAAACTGATAGTAGCTGTTATCAGACTGTATAATTTCCATAAAACGCAGTGGCGTAGCTGGGGCGGGGTAGCCCCCCCCCAAGATGAATTTAACCCCAAGTGGATAGAAAAATTAAACTCATCCCTCCCCCGGTCATTTTCCTTTTCAATGGCCACTTGTGGGGACAGGGGTATATTATTTTATTGATCTTGGTACGCATGATTCCGATCCGTCAAGTCCAATTTAAGGTTCGATAATATTTAATCCGTTGTACTTTTTAACACAAGAATTAAAAATAACAATACACAGTAACCATTTCAGCAAATGCGATGAGATGCCTTTCAAAGTATGGCGGCGTGAAGGGGCTAAATATGGTATACGATGAAGAATACTGAGCTCACTTTTCTACTGAATCTACTACTACTACTATTGCTACTACTCATCTACTACATCTACATCACCCCTAGAGTTTTTATATTATATTTAATCTAAATCTTAGAGATGAAGATAAATATTGTTGGTTAATTCACAGTTATTCTACATTGAAGGGCATTGGTGTAAACCCATTGGCTACACTAACCGCAGGTTTTATCCCAAGGGTCGATTTGGTAGTTAAGGGTAGGTAGGCTCACTTGCAACGGCATTTTCAAAATCCGTAGGACACATCACACGTCCTCCCTAGAGGGAAGTCATTTCCTTTCTCACTACTATTTGTGGCCTCCTAAATTTTTTTTATCCATAAAATCGAACAGCTTAGACTTATCTGTACTGGATGGAACTGGATTTGAATTCGAGATCCTTCGGTCAGCTGCCAAATACTCTACCCACTAGTCATTCACATCGCCTTACAGCATATAAATTGATTGCGTAGTTTAAATGCTAATTCAAATAAAACCACAAGAGTTGTTTCCAGAAAACAAGGACTACTCTTGGAGTGTTTATTTGCGAAAACAATTGGAATCACACACTTTTGTATTTATTTTGCTCTGTGAATATCAGTTTTATGGCCAATTATTCCATAGTATTTGTGTAGGATACGGACGATTTGAAATGTGTTGACGTAATTCAGGAAAATTGTATTTGTTTTCGTAATTCAACTAATCAATTGGTGTTAACTGAGAGACACATTGAGATAAAGTTCTACAGCAGCCATAATTAAAATTCGGTATTTGTAGCCAATGCTGCCCTAAATTGAAGTGCTACGTTATCGTCCAAATTGGAAATCGTTACGCTGTCTTTTCGTGGGAACGCAAGCGTCCCCCTGATTGTTTTTACTCCACATATATCCGAATTTAATGCAATATGGGTTTACAAAAATTGCACGACCTACAGTACCTCATGCACGCTCGTTAACAAATGAAAGCGATCGGCCAATTCCCGGAAGTGGGGAGAGTACGATAATAGGGATCGATAATTTGGAGCATCTGGGACGATCATAAGCCGGGTGGTTTGTGTTTGCACCCGATAGAGATTATCTCTATCAGGTAATGGAGTTGCGTCAGACCGGGTGGGAGAAACTCGATCCCGAAGACTGTGTGGCTTTGTTGCAAGCTGCTCAAACGAGTCAACATCTCAAACCGATTGATGATTATTTATGGTCGCTCCTAAGTTACCTGATAGATGGTGTATCGAATAGTTTTAAACGCACTATAGGAGTAAAGTGCTAGTAATCCCGATACAGAGTTGAGCCTGAGTCACTTCATTTGATCCGCATAATAAGTATATTTTGCCTCTAACGCTTCAACTGGATTTAAAATGGAAAATATATTGCATTTGATGAAATAAATTTTATATTTCTCTCTATTAGCTAAATCTTTAGATCGCAGTTCTGATTTTTCGGATTTATTTTTAGTTTTCTTTCAGTCCAGACAAGCAATAGTATTTTTACACAAGCACCTTAAAATTTTTTCAGGCTCGAAGTGCTGTCGTATTTTTGCGTATCTTCTCCCACAAGTCTCCCTAAATAAATACTTACAATTTCCATAAATAAAGTTCTTGGCATAAAAACTATTAATGATTTCTTTCTTTAAATTAAAATTCATAGTCCTAAAAAAACATTTAAAAATATGATATTTCCATCTAAATCAATATATACCTACAAAGTTTACAATTTTTCGAGTTTTATAGCATTCAGGTACAAACCCAGCTCCCCTGAGTGTTTCTGAAAATTAAATGGTCACCAAAAAATATATCCCTCATTTGCTCGAATCAGAGAAGAGCTTATGGTTATGAGATGGGAGTGGAATCGTACCTCCTCTACCCCATCGTTTTGATGATTCTAATGTGTAGAAACCTGAAAGCACCGCGCGAAACAAATTGTTCACAAACACCACACCTTGGATTGGACTGAAAAGGATTGTCCTGATGACATCCCCGCCGCACCTTAAGTCCTGGTTAGACTCACCTCCAGGGACGGCAGCGAGCGCCCCAGCCGCACCACCTCCCGGACGCCCCTTGTGTGGAGCAGCAGGGCCTCCTGGTGTGAGAGGCGGGACCGAAAGGTGGAGGCGGCGGCGCAGTGGAAGATGACGGAGGCGCCGGGCAGCGGACCGTGTCCCTCCCGCAGGACCCGGCGGTCCTCGTCGGAGAGGCCAAGACCCAGGCGAGACGCGTCCCCGTTCATGGCACGCAACTTGCTGAGCCAGGTGTCCCCCTGCTCCGACCTCAGGCGATCGAATACCTAAGGCAAGAGCCGTACAAAATCATCCAGGGGACGTTAGGCGTTGAAGGGCAATAATAACTATTTTCCGAGACATTTTCTGTTCCAAATAGAGCAGCTCTCATTACATTTGTACAGTAAAATTTATAGTAGGTACTTGCGCTAATATTTAGTACGGTGGAGCAATACGGGCACCGCAATTTCCCCACGATATCCCCTTGCCATATCCAGACTCACCGAACTGCATTTTATCTGCGTACCCCATGCCCTCAAGTACCATACTCCTTCACCACAGGTCCCCATATTTCATGTCGGGTGTCCTGGAAACTACATTTTTATTAACAGTGAATGAGTACATGCTGACTGCACCAAGGAGAGTTTTAGTGATCACATATGGGCATTTAAATAGTGGAATATATATGCTAATGAATAAATTAATTAATTATACTTATACAGATCCCCATATTTCATTTCGGGTGTCCAGGGAGCTACATTTTGATTAAAAGTGAGTGAGTACATGTTGAATGTACCAAGGAGAGTTTTAGTGATCACATATTGGCATTTAACTAGTGAAATATATATGCTAATGAATAAATTAATTAATTATACTTATTAGAGCATAATCAGTCGTAATTAAGGTGTCAGGCGCTCCCACAAGGAGTTAAATTGCACTATTTAGAATGTTTAATTAAACAACAAATTAGGAGTTAGAGAAGATATCGGCTTATTCATGAAGGCAGTCTGCAAGAGGACATAGAATACCAACAATCAAAGGGAACTGAAGGACCTCGGTGAGGAAGCCGTCAGCGATAGCCGCCATTTCTCCCAGGGATGAGTTCAGTTTCATGCTTTTCCTTAAATTTTTAAAATGTTTTAAAAGTATTTATAAACTGAATAATACGTAGCGATAAATACCTATTTCTCATAATTTTCTCGCTGGACTAAATTTTACAAAATATCCGTCGTGGACGCAGCCAGAAAAAAACGTGTTATTTTCAAATCGTGCATGGTATACACTGAATAAGATATCGACGTAGAAAGTGATCATTTTTTATGAAGTGCGAAGCGAACGTTCGTAATCCATTCGCATATTTCTGGAGTAAAGTGAAGAGAAGCAAATCAATAAGCCACAAGCTAATAGATTTTAATGACGTGCAACAGTGGAGGAGTAACCCCTCTCAGTTGCCCTGGGTTTCAATCGCGCTAATGGAAAATTTTACGCTTAATATTTTACGATTCTCAATTAAGTGCTAAGTGAGAAGCATTTCATAGGCAGAACGCCTTTTTCGAAACGGGTCTAAAATAGCGTTAAGAGCATGAAAATGCACCTTTATTTTCTCCAGGCTCTTATGTGACTCCCAAAAGTGGCAAAAATGTTAGCAATTCTACATAATGGATGGTGGGCGTCGTGTGGTGTTCCTAACCATGATGGGAAAAAAACTTAAATTCAACGATCTCGATAACCACTCTAAATTTCATAGAAATATTTTAGAGGATGAATTCGAGGAAGACTTAGGAAGATCGTGGAAAAGGAGTAAAATCATTGGTGCAAAGGAAGATCGCATAATCCTAAAGCCACTATCACTTTCCAGCAAAAAGGCGTTATATCTGGAGGTTTGATACTTTTCTTCATAATATTACTCTTGCGCACGTCTTTCACCACCGCAATACTCTTACCTACATTATTTCAATTCCTGAGACTTCTAATTTTTATTTTCTCGAGAGCCTCCTCAACCACATTCACTTCCATGACTTCTTCAGTCTACTCATTCCTCTCAAATGATTTTCTGTACTGTCATATATATTTTTGGTGATTCGACTCGCATCTATTATCTCGATGTGATCAAACAGGAATTCTTTCACACTGGACTGCTACCTGTTCATCCAATCCTCATCATTTAATAACCCACTCATTCTTCACTCTCTTTCTCCTTTTTTTACCGAAAGCTCTCCTTGAGTGCCTCATGCACACCGCATTTAGTTGCATTTATGCTTACACTGACACACACAAGTTCTCTTCCATAAAATAATGTGATAAGAGGTGAGCTTAGATTATCTTAGCCACTTTTCATTTTATTTGATTGTTTTAGACAAATATCAATTGTTGATATACTCCGCATGCTATCAAAAATCTTTCTGAGGCGATTCCCGCACCTTTTAATCCCTTCATCTAGCCTAACACCTTCCGCAATCATTCTGCAACTGCATGTATAAATAATACGTTATATTTACTTCCCCGCTATGAATTAACCATTCCCTGCTCTCTTTTCAAACATAACTACTTTCGCTTTGCAAGTATTACCCTCAATTTCATTTTCGTTAAAATTTTAGGTCTCACATTTACCCACAAAAATATAACAATCGATGTGACATTTCGCACCCTTTTTCCACACCATGCTTTATTTCCAATCAGTCACTCGCTCACTCTTACATTAGCCTTACTATTTTAATCCACCGATTTTATAGCATTCAACAATTGCTCATTCACTCCATATTAATTCGAATTCTTCTACAACTTTCCTCCTTTTACCCTATGGTATGCCTTCCCCTAATCAATAAATGTGCAATGCATTCTTTTGCGCATCGATGCATTTCTTAAGTACTTGCCGAAGAGAAAACATGCACGTCCCCTACCAGCGATAAAGCCACATTGCACTTCAGAGTGTGCCCAGCGTTACCTTCTGCAATTTCTCAATCAAGACTTGACTGAATACTTTCCTCGGAATTCTCAACTGATTAACTGCTCTCTAATTCGAACGTCTAATCTCATTTCCGTTCCTTCTATGAAAATAATCTAACATTGCATTATTCTGTCGTTGGTTCTCATTTCTTATTGAATACAGTCCCCTCCTCTCTCCTTACTCTTCCCTTTTTACTCATTTGCAAACCTCTAATAGAAGATGCTTTAGTAAGTTGTAATCCAAAGAGGATAAGCACAATTTTCTTTACTTTCCTTTTCGATAATTTTGCTGACATTCTTTTTCTCTTTTTTTGTCATCATATTCCATCTTCCAAGCTTTCTCACTTCTACCTGCAAATATTTTCTTGTAAACCTTTTTCTTTGTATTCGCATAAATGTTCACATCTTCACTATACCACCGCTACTTATCATTCCAAAAATTCTAGCAGGATGGAAGAGAGTAGTGGAATAGGTGTCTTATATTTAATTAATTGCATTAATTTCCGTAATAACCTGTAATAAAGTCTAAACCAAATATTTCTATACCGTGACCCTTTTTTAATCGAGATGGGCCAAAAAATATTTTCAGCTTACTTTTGGAAAACAAGATTCATAGTTATCTATTTTTGGATACTTAAACAGCTGCGAAGGGACTTAAGAGCTAACAATTTGATATCTTCTTACGTATAAGAATTTCCACTTTATTTCGCTAGAAGGGACCTGCATATATTACGATTAATGTTAATGGTAATCTTTGATACGTAAAGTTTATCAGGCTTATTTTTATATCAGTTTATATTTTTAATATAGTGAGGAAGCAAATACGAAAACAGAATCATTGACATGAACTTCTCATAATAAAGTATTCCTAGTTTGAGCTAATATTACTTGTTTGAAAAAAAGTTGTAACTTTGAATTCAAATATGAATCGATTCCAGAAAGTCACGCCTTAAACCACCAATAAATATTACATACCAACCCGCGGTGTCACCTTGAATAATTTCTTCTTAGACTTCATGTAATTATATCATATAGTTTGACAAAAATATACCTTCTTGTATAAAGGAAAGTATAACTCCTTGTAGCATGTTACTGAACAGAAAAACTCTAAATTCATAAAATTTTTTTGCAAATATTCATAAAGTTAAACATATTTGTACGATCTACCATACAAAAAAGGAGTCAGTGGAAAGGTAAAACTACAATGTATTTTTAGTTCACGAACTTTCCAATTATTTTGAAAACTCAGAAGAAAGAAATTTTAAAAAGTGAGCGTTACAATTGCTTTAAAAAAAGTTAGCAACCAAGTTACTGTTTGCTCATATTAATGCTTCAATTGTTTTAAGCCCCAGTTCATAAAGCACAGTCACAGCTTTTGTTCACCAAATACTGAGCTACGATCGATTTTCCGGAATAAAGGTTGATGCAGGAAAAGAAAAAGTAAATATGGCTGTGAAAAACATGGGGAAGCTAAAAAAATAAACCAAGTAAATATCGGCCTTAAAATAAATGAGATGACTGAGTAATTAATGGATATCCTGGAATGAAAAAAATTGCTTCCTGGCCTCATTTTCTGCTTTTGTCTGAAACTTCAAAACGTTTTACAACGGCAAAGTATACCAGTTTCACAAAAATGTCGGCATCAAGTTTTCTTTAATTGCATTAAGTATTTCCTGCAATTTTAATCCATCTCAACTAAAGTTTGGGATTATTGCGACCACTCAGAAAAAAAGGTGTATTCTGGATGGCAAAGTAACAGCTATAAATGAAAATAAAATATTTCACCAACCGTTTCGAAAACAAGCAATTCTGTAGCTTTCCTCTTGAATTGCACTTTAAAAATCACTTCGAAATTTCTGTTGCGGTAAACTAAATAGTCGTTCGGCAAATAAATGCTAATTTAATGGATTCACACACAAAAAACATTGACGTCCTCTTCTAACTCCGCAAAAGCCACAATACCTTTGCTTTTAAAAGTCCATGAAATAAACAACCTGGACTAAACATTAAATTGAAATAAATATCCCTTGCAATGAATTGCGATGGTATGATAATAACTTAGGGATAAAAACCAGAAATTTTTACATTTTAGACAGACTTATTTTTTCACCAATTGCTTGAGCTTTAAGTATTTGTCGCGTAAAATTGCTATGGGAGTGGGTTACCACACTTTGAAGTTCACTACCATTTAAAATTCAATCTTTAACAGGGAAATTTATTTTAATGTTATTTTTACAGAGCACAGTTAATTACACTTTTACACTACTTTTGACACGTTCACACGGACATAACCAAGGACACTCGCCTATGTCGTGCACAATTTTCTCCAATATATTTTATCTGAATAATTCTAATCTTTTAAGGAAAGTTCGAGTACGTTTTCTTCGTGAATAAAATTTTTCAGTATCCAGAGAATAGCAATAATTTTCATTGATACAATGCTGAGGAGCTATTAGACAGAAAATATTTTAAGAAAGTATTTAATAGGATATGTCATTTCACAATCTACAACCTGTGTCTACTTGAGCAGCATATTCGGTGAATGAATTGAAAGCAGTGAAATATTTAAAGGTATAACGTTTTTCAATAGTTAACTATTTGCAGCCTAATGGCATTTTCATATGTAGAAACATAATGTTTAGGTTAATTTATGCGCATTATTTAATGTAACAATGTTTTAAATATATTTATGTGGCCATAGGTATTTGGTAGTATTCATTATTTCCAATTCATCAAAGAGATAGATATTCCTGGGAACTAAGAGAGCTGGTTCCTCGGAAGAGATAACGATTTTCATCATTACTCTGAATACTTGTATCTATCAACGTTTTGACAATACTGTGAAAGGTTGAAATATCAAATTTTGTGTACCCATCACCTAGTGTTCATATAACCTCTGCTGACATTTATTATAGCCTAAAAAGCACTTTTCGTGCTTGCTTCGTAAATTATTCTTATTGAATAATCAAATTCAATGAGATTAATTAATTATTCAATTCTGATTTAGTTCAGCATCCCCAAAACCACTCGTGATGCAAACAATTGCGAACAATGAAATCTAGAAAAATACTTTTAAAACGCAATTCAAATATTTTATGCTTGTTGGTATTAAATAATTCCCTTAATGAGTTTATACCCTCCTCTCCTTTTCTCACTGCTCTTGCAATAGTTACAAACTGCTCTCCGGCGTAGCATTAATGATTCCGTTTATTTAGCCCAGCCAGTCAGGACCACGTGGCTTTAAAAGGACACAAAAACCAACGTAACTCAGCCGTCACTGTGTATAGGAAATGACGTCACACGTTTTAGACGTCAGAGAATGTTCGCTTTTAATAAATTAGGAAGTGAAGTAGAAGTTGCTTCCGTGCACGTAACGTACGATTTAATGAGAAAGTTTCTTGTCACGGGACGTCTCTCCGATATGACTCAAAGGTAAGCAAACCCGGAAAGGTGTTGGAAGAAAGAAAGGTCTCTAGCAGACATCTGATTTCATTCCTGTTTCCCTCATTCGTACGGCAGATACAAGTGTGGAAAGCTACCTATGGGAAAGCAAAAACATTATTCTAATTCTTGGCACGTCTCAGCGTCGTGCACAAAAGATCGAAGAGTGAACTCCGAAATGCAAAATAGAGTCAATTGAAAAGAGAGACAAAAAGCGGCTGTGTCAGCATAACTAGCGATTTCCTTCAGATACTCGAGTGACGTAATACGCGATGGTAATTTTATGCAAGAAAAAAACCGCAAGTGCTTGCTCCAAGCTCTTGCGGTTGCAAGAAAAGCTGCAAGGGCTTGGTGCTCGACGAATAACTAGCATAATTCACACACAGTTACTATTACTAATGGATTGATGGATATTGTGGAATCCATTTTACGTAATGTGTTATTTGAATATTTGATGCGCCGTCTCAATTAGAGTCTTCTTAAAATGTGTTAACGATTTGGATCAATGCCAATTAAAATTAAAATTGCAAATAAAAAATTAGGATTAACAATTACACACTATCTTGATTGGCGTCTTTAAATTTGGTGGTGATCATGTACATTTTAATAATACATTCATTACTAGACCTGGATTATTGACGTCCATGAATGATATGATGGTCTATATTTCCTAAATCTCGTTCGTCGTATGTAAAAGTAGGTACTCCAACAACACGAAGTCTTTCTATCACCTCCTCATCTATCTATCCTCAGCTTCAATGCAAATTTGCCTTTTCAGAAATCACCGCAGGTGATGTTTAGCGGTTGGAAAAATTCCTGTTGTGAAAGCGATGTCATTTTCTGGCAGGTGTATACCGACAATACCGACAACAGTGCGGTTGTGGAAATTTTGAACACAGTTAAGCACATTCAAATAATTAGGTATGTTTATCTTTTAAAGTTTCTCGAGGATATATATGCACATGGGAATGTATGGAGTGATATTCAATGGAAAAAGTGAGTTATATGAATCCATGGGCTGTGAAAGTTTTTAACATGGCATTATTATTACTATTCCAAACAATCCATGGATGAGAAGTTATGTTGATAATCTCTTGAGCTGTTTAATAACAGAAAACATTAGAGAGCGATTTTCGTGTAAGTTCCGTAGTTATTTTCTTCTTTAGAACTGTACTTGGGTAATATAACTTACTGTCTTCCACTGCAGAGTACAGATCAATCTTTTTATGAACTATTGAATGCGGTAGTAAATATTTTACGAGTATACGAGTAATTAAATTTTTTCCTGTATATGTCATAAATTATATTTAAGAGTATTCCGATGGTTTTACTATTGTACCATTTTAATCTAGAAATAATATTTCATTATGAGGTGGCACAATAACCGATACCGAAGTTGGATGCAACCTCGTCACCACCTGGTGAGAAGACAGGTATGTTGGCGGATCATTATATTTCTGTGATTTCTATGATTCGAGAACTTTTTTCTTGCAAATTTTCATCTAAATCGAAAACCCGGTTAATGGATACCTCCCTTGTTTAGCGGCAAATTTTGACTCACGGGATTCTGGGCGAGTCCCTGCAGTCTCTGAGATGAGGTACAGCCGTCCTTGGGGCGCAGGAGCAGGTAGACGGCCCCCACGCCCGGGCAGGAGCGCAGCAGCTTCTCGATGAGGGCCTTGCCCAGGAACCCCGTGCCGCCGGTGATGAGTACACCGCGACCGGCGTACCACTCCGCCACTCCCGAGCCCCGGACCCCCTTCCCGGGGTCGCCCACCCTCGGCTCATGCCTTCCGCCGGGCCCGCTGTTCTTGACGGTCATCCCTGCCGGTCGAGATCTCCGTTCCCTTCTCCGGGTGCACCGCGTAACGAGGACTGCTGGATTTTCAGCCGCGCACTCGAATCGTACGCCTGTTTGTACGAAGGAATTCCGCACGGTTGCGTCACGGTGTTTTCTTTGGAGACTGTCGTAACGCCAGGAGAAGAACGGATCAGTGTCACCAGGCCCCATTCCAAAGAAATCCGTGTCCGTGAGAATTGGAATCACATTCTGCCCACCCACGTGTGTCAGTTTTCCGAGTTGATTTTTAGGAGCGGGAATAAAAACAATGATGTCCTCAGATTCGCCGAGGATTACAATGCGATCGTGAGAGATTATTTAGCGGTGAAAGAGTTGCTTCCTCCTCGGAGAAGAATCTGTATCGAAAAAGATATGTTTATAGTAAGGTTATATACGATTATATCACGAACACGGCTCTATATATTTTTCAGAAAATTTACTTTTTCTTACCTGCACAAAGCTAGAAATAATGTCAGTCGGTTTATGAAATAACACAATAAAATATATTAATTGCTCATTGCTCGTCCCACTTTGAGATTCACATACACATAGTTAAGCACAAACGTTTTGCATGGGAAAAGCAAAATTAAAACTTTTGGCTGCTGAATTTCCACAACGGCGCAATTCCTCCCTTATGGGGATTTACTATTTCCTAAATAAATATTTTCTATTTTCCAAATGCGCCAATTCTATGATATTTTTTCTCGAGAACACGAAAACAGACAATTTGCCCGGAGTGAATGAAGAGGACAGCGTGTCTCTATTCATTGGGAATTTCAGGCAACAAAAATTATAGAAATAGGAGCACCGAAAATTTAAACTCTTTCCGTTTAACACTCGAGGGGTTCAAAGGGGATCAACTGGTGAAAATCTCTTTACAAACTGGTTTGAACGGAATTTTTGTTCAAATAATTGGCGATTTCAATTTCAAATGCGCATTTTGCGTCACTCAGCGCAAAAAAAAGTATGGAATATCTCCGTTTCCCGGTAAACTATTTCTTCCGGTAACTTCTTCTCCCGGTAAACCTTTTCATATGCCATTCCCGCCTATTCCTTTCTTGATTGCCCTCCCCTATTCGCTTTACGGGAAATATTTAATTAATAATAACGGATAATCAATAATCAAGAGGGTGGAAATGTTGGGGTTTCGTTGATCGCAGCACGCCGATGCCACGTCGGTTCGAAGCAGGCGTGAGTCATGTATGTAAAATAATCATCTCCATTGAAATATGGATACGAGCGACTGATGACTGTATCGCTAAAATTTATTCATCGCACCACAAAAACTTCCCTTCGCTGGGCCACGGACGGGAACGCGAGCAGAGGAAATTTTACATTATCATTAACTGTTTAAACTAAAACTAGTTCCGATATTTAGAGCTTGCTCTAATTGTGAGTGTGAAATAGTTGTGACGAAAGTCAAATCGAAATATTTTACTAAATCTTAGAACGTTTATAATATTGATTAACTGGTGCAGCGTGTAGGCTATTATTGGAAAAATCGTAACTATACGTTACGAGTTAGGGAGTAATATTCCTTGTCCACATTCAACGCCAGTACGAATTTTCATGAGGAATTAATTTAAATATAAATTTAAAAGGAATTAAAGACATAGGTATAAAATTATTCATCCTAATAGTTAATTTATACAAACGATGAAAAATCATTATCTTGGCAAATTAAAATGATAGGAACTGCTTATTTAGCATATTTGAGCTATATTCAATTAAAGTTTATTTTATTCAGACCAATTAATACATTGAACGTATCCCAATTAATCTATTTCTTAACGCTATGAATGCAATACGTTATTCCCTTGTAATATGCACAATTATCTGATACGTGAAATGAAAATGAACCTGAACCTGAATGAATTTTGCACTGAATCTTCCATTTTTATCCGTTTCACGATTCCACAGTGACGTATATAATTATCCTCACAAAACCTACAGTAATCCATGAAATGTTAATTTTAATTTTGTAAACTCTTAAAGCATATTTTTACTGTTACCATGGTAATAAACCCAGATTATTTTATTCTATAATTAATTCAATAGTCCTTGAATTGAAATTAATTGAATATGGCCATACAATCTTCCTTACCAATCCTTTTCTCTTTAGCTATGATGAGCTCACTTATCTCTGTATTTATTCTCTTATACACTTTTCCATTTCCGTGGGACCTTTCCTTCTGCTTTCCCTTCTACTAACCTGTTAACAAATCGATTGTTTCTCCAAGTATAGCGGATCATCTAGTCCTTTTTCATATAGGGTTTTATATAACCTCATCCTCTTCCATTATACAGTATGCGTCCTCTATCCCCATTCTATCAACCCATTCGATCTTTGACATTTGACTTTAGCACCAGGTTTCTTAGGATAATAGCTTTCCTAGATTACCTTTTTCAATAGTCAATGCCACTCTTCCATGTAGTGCCACACCAAAGACAATCATTTTCGTGGCCCTCTTATTTACAGCCACATCTTCCTTGGTGGCCGTAGTTGCCCCTTAGCCTTCGTAACTGGAGCTATTCTGTGATTGAAACCCGGGCCTCCATTCCATTCTGTGCTGCCTCCGTAGCAGATGAAAGTGTACATTTGCACTTATTTTTCTCCTAGTAGTGCAAATTCTAACTTCGGCTTCCCATTCCAGCGTACTTGTTTTTTTTCCTTTTTGCTTCCTATTTATTTTCATGTTATTCCCTCTATGTGCTTGTACCATTGCGTTCAAGGATACCTGCAGGTCTTCGCGATCGTCTTATATAAAAAGTTATTCGTAAATGATGTTAAATATTCAAAATAAATAAATAAAAACCTGTGCGTCAGAGAGGAAATGATGTTAAATCCAATTCTAGTTTTACACTTTCACCTCCAAAAAAGTGATTAAGCTAAAGGGTGGTTTTGATAATTGAAGATAAGAGTTCATCTGGAACTGCGGCATTTGGAGCATTTTCCCGTGCCATCTCCGCTCTTCCACAAAGTTCTCGTGTACAGAAAATGGCACGGCTTGAATTTTTCAGTCGATTTTTCGTCAAGCATCAATCGAGTTTTGAGAACAGCAGATAGTGTCAAGCTCTATCTACTATACAGTCACACCAATTATAAATCCTTAGGCTATAATAAATTTTGAATCCAAGGCAGAAGGTTAACCGAAGAACAACTGTAAGCAAAAATGAAGTGTAGTGGAGTGACTTCCGCTCAACTGCTCCTTGAAGTCCAGACATAATATGAGTTAAAGCATTGAATTTAATGATGGTATGCACATAAAATCTCAAGTTTTGTGCCTTCCATATAAAGTATAACTAATTCATGATTTTATTCACAACAGTTATGACTACACAACAATATTTTATTAAATCATGCATTTACTGCTTTACTTCAGCTTTCGAGCGCTNATATTTTATTAAATCATGCATTTACTGCTTTACTTCAGCTTTCGAGCGCTTCTAAAAAATAACCTTTTGCCTATAATGAAATTGAAGCACAGTTATATCATCGGATTTTTCTCGTGGGTTGCGACCACAAAACATTTTTAGTTTTATTTTATAGGTTCCAGGTCCCAAAAAAATAAATATACTTACTGGAGATAAAAAGGGACAAAAAATGTCATGTTTATCTTCCATTATTGGTGATTATTATCTTTTTTCTAAATATAGAGCAGCATAAGGAGGAAGGACTGAGGAGGAAAGGAAAGGAGATTCTTCTAAAAATTAAATGTCTTATTCAAATTCAATGATTTTGCTATGTGACTAATAGGATTTTAAAAACAACTCTATTTTTAGTGGGAAAATATAAATGCTCATTTGAAGTTTCAGTTCAAAGTGAAGAAATTATAAATAAATGTATAACTCCTAGTAGATAGGTAAAATTCCTCCATTCAGAATATTTAGGTGGCCAGGTGAAAACAGTCTCGACTTATTCCAGTTTTTTACGATAAGAACACCATTTAATATCTCGCTCCCTTCAAAGCAAAAGTACAAACCGGAGTACCTAGTTCTAGATGTTTTACGTGAAGTTCAAATGAAGGAAAACTGCCCCATAGATTTTTCCTGTCAAGTGCGAACGAAGCCAAACCTATAATTCTTTAGGTCATATTTCAAATTTTGAACTAGACTCTAAGTTGGCAAACTCTTAAAGCTGGTTTACGTTGGTGGGAAACAAAACCTAATGTAAAAAAAATTAGTATCAAATTGGTATTTCAAGCTTAAGTAAAAATTAAGTCACTTGCACATTGAATTCATTGCTTTTTATATGGAGGTAAAATTAAACTAAATGGAGGTGAAAAAAGCCTACAAAGTGGATAGTGAACACTGGGTTTTTCTTCCGTCACTACTGACTAAATCTATATATTCTACTCATATATCAGTTTTACAGTTAGACTGGAGACAAAAACCTTAGCCCTGAGTGCAATGTGTTTCATATGCAGCTTCGTTTGAATTTAAAAAAGAAGAAACGGGAGTGATAACATCTCCGTGCAGTGCGAAATTGAGCAATTTTAAACTGGCTTCCCTAGGTTTTGACCAAAGATCCTTCTGTCTCTAGCATAACTCAGTTCTAATTTTAATCATATAGCTGGCCTTCAGCTTCCTTAAAAAGGTTGGCAGACAGAAAACGCAGAGTGGCATTATAAAAGTTGAGAAGCAACGGAAAGTACACAGTAAACACAATTATGGTAATGTCCGCCTGGGAGTGTGCGTAATTTATATGAGCCGTCAATTAAGAACATTTAATTCGTTCAAAAATAGTCGACCGTCGCTCATTAGGCAGCTGGAGACGACGAAACGATTCAGACAAAGAAGTTCCAATTATTGTCCTCTATTTCTCCAATCGTATCTACCAAGCTCTTTCCCAATTTACTCCCTCGAAATTGTGTCAACAGAGTGCCTGGGAAGAGTCAGAGGCAGTGATTCTTGGGGCTCTCTCCGGGGGAGAGCAGGTCCATTGGGTGTGGGTTGGGTGGGGGGAGGGAGGGCGACAGGCGATGGTGGTGGGACGGGGTGGCGATGAAGGGAATGGGGAAGGGAAGTGGCGGCGAGGGGCGCGGACGAGAGACGTTGAGGGGAAATAACGCGATTTAAGAAGAGGAAGGAAATAAGCGGGACCCGAGGGCCAAGGGGATTTGATTGCGTGAAAAAAAATAAGGCAAAACCACCGACGATTATCGCACCAAGTGGTTTAATTTCTGCCAATGGCGGCATTGTCGAAAGAAATACTCCTTTGTGTGCTTTACTGATAGCAGTGAAATATGTAGATATCGTGCTTTAAGTGTTGTAAACTCCAAATTTTGAACTATATGTGCGTAATAAAATTAAGAATTACAAATTACATGGGCAAATAATTGTGTACGCCTTTCAAACTAATAAAATAATACTTACACAAAATAAATAATTTATTGAAATATAAAAATTATTAGCTTACTACAATGGAAAAATGATAAGGAAACTAAATAGATTTTGCTAAGTCCGTTTTATTCTTACCAAAACTGAGTTTGTGATGAACCCCTAAAATATCCTTCAAATGTTGGAAATAAGTGTTTATCTCTTAATTTGGGACTGGCATTCATAACATATTGTTTTCGAGATACATGAATTTTAATAATTTCATTGATATACTGTCATTAAAAAGTTCCCTAAAGGAGGAAAATTGTGAATCAATCCAACATAGATGATCTTCTATTACTGATATATTTAATTTTTTCCTCATTCACATTGTAAAAATCTAATCGTCCTCTCTTCCTACTTCTTCCACGATTATCTGTCTTTCATTTACCCATTCCGTCATTTTTATTGGAATTTTCTCCCCAACCCACTGTTTTTGCTTGATCTTTATTCCTCATATCGTTCTTCTATAGTCATCAACCAAACCCAGTAGTTCATGATTCGACTTCCTCCTTATCCGTATCACATCCCCCATCCTCCAAATCAACGTCTGGAAGCCATCCACTCTAACTACATACTTCTAATATTACGTCCACGTTTCAATACCGCTCACCTCTTATATTTCACCTCACTGTGTATCGCCGGCTGATTTTTTTCTGATTACTCACTGAAAAACTTTCATTTGTCTTAGTTTAGAACGCCCACGTAGCTACTTGCGCAATTCTTGAAACGAAATAAATCCGGAAAATTTGGATGTTGCTATCATAAATACACAGTGTTCTGAAATATAAATTCTATTCTTTCTTCCACAAACACCTTCTTACTTGAAAATTCCTAGAGCCAACGTCTTACATTGCTTGTTTCCTGTTTCTTACTCATGGTCTTATTCTAAAGTCCTATTAGTCTTCATTATGCGCCTATCACCCTGAGGAACTAGCAGCCTCAAATTATATTATCTTGAATTAGATAGATGCATATAAAGTATAAGTATTAAATTTGAATGCACATTTTATGCAAACATGTAGAACTCATTGTGATATCTTGTTCTGCACTTCAGTACCTAATTTATAATTTAAATTGGTGAAATACGAGAGCCAATGTCCAGCACTGCATAGTGATCTCCACACACATAAATGTGTAAAATTACGCATCCGCATCCCACGACTTTCAGCCATCTTTTCTATTCACCAATTCAGAAAAATAAAACTCCTTCATTAGGTCAGTTTGTTTCCATTGGTTAAGTCCAAATCATTCTCCTGTAAATCCCCATTTCTACTAATCTCCTCTTTTCCGTTGGGATCATCCAGGGACAACGTCACGTGATTTTTTTTGACTCAACAAATCCATACCGCCTGCCACATTTCCCAAACATCCCTCCCTTTAAAAACACGACGGTTCCACGCACACCTCCAACCCCTCTCGATCTTTTCTTGGCAGGGGCACTAAAATTCAATACTTTTGATGTGACATCGCATTTGCTCCCCTTGTCAAACTTTGCCACACCCGGATGACTCTCCCATCACCCCCTCCTCCCTCCTTCACCACCGTCACCCCCCCCTCGTTCTCCCACATCTCCCAATGGGTGTGACGTAATTTATAGACGGCCCTTGACGCTTTCACGGCCCGCTGATTACATATGCCACACCTAAAATAGCCGCACGTGTAATTCGCTCAGGCCGAGCCCGACCACAACTTATCGCCTCCGCTTACAGGTGAACGCGTCGCTGGTTGCACTCCACACAATGGTGGCCGTGCGTCTGACTACCGTGACGAACCACTCACTCACTATCTTGCCCTTCGACAGCTGATTAGACCGTTCATTTTACCCATTTTCTTTCACAGTGGACATGTATGACTTTTAATAGCTGGTAAATTTTACTTACTTCTCAACTTTTCAAGCATGGAAAAACCAAATTTTTCCACCCAATGTGAAGCCGTCCGTTGGCAATCGATGTCATAGAAGCTATGGCTACAATCGCTGCCATCCAAACCAGATATATGTATATATATCTGGTATATATGTGTGTATATATGTGTGTGTACATATATTATATATACACACACATATATACACACATATATACACACATATATACCAGATATGTGAGAATGGAAGACAAGGCGTAAGCCGCCTGTCCTAGCTTGTTCCGGGTACCAGCCAATACTCCCTCGGAATATTGACATCCTAAGGTCCCTTTAGGGTCGACATGGCGCTGCGTCTTAGGCCCCTGAGGGGACCCACGACCTTCCTGCAAGTAGAGATACGAGCGAATTTCCAGCGGAGTTCACCTTGGAACCATATTTCCTCCCTTTGCGATTTCATTCCTTTCCCCGCGATATTTCTTGAGTTTCTAGGGAAATACTCTAACTACGCTACCATCTTGGTTCACCGATGGGGCAACGTCAATTCTGCTCTTACTCTATCGTTAAACTACTAAACTAATCTACTAAACTAAATACATCGCCGTCACAACACACTTTTCTCGGAAAAACTTAAGGGGCCTCGTTCGAGTAAATTATGTGATGATTTTTGGTGACCGGATTGGCACAAAAAATAAATACCGTATTATATTATTTTAGAATAGCTATAAACTACATATGTATAAATATGTATATACTTTTATATTTACTAGCTGTAACTCGCTATACCATAGGTCGAAGAAATTTTATTTAATCTTAGTAGATATAAATGATCACGCCGCATTAGCGAAAACAAATATTCTCACCGAGGATGACGGATGGGCAAGACGAAGTCTAAATGAAAAATCAAGCCTCTTACCTTTGATCACTGGAATGCAGGAAGTCAAATGAATTCTTTTAACATTTTTTTTATTTATGAATAGTGTGGTGTAATGATCGTCACTCGCGATTATCGGATTTGCTTAGGTTAGGTGGTCTATATTTAGGATGATTTAGTAAAGCTTAAATTTTATTTTGATTTTCGTCCAATTGTCTCACATGATTAAAAATCCCATCGCTTTTCCAGCCTGGGAAGTATACGTGTATCCACTTGTTGCAAGCCACGTTGTCACCATTAATTTTCCAAATTAAATTTTTAACTCAGCCTTTCGTGCAGAGCTCCTCTACCTTCACAGCTGGCAATACTCCTCTAGCCCAGGGATTTCCCAAAGGCGGGGAGGGATGGATTCTAGCAACCCCTCGCAGAGGAGGGAAGAGAGTCCAGGTGGTGCGGAGGGGAAACTCTTGGCAACTTGGAAAGGGTTCAACTGATGAAGATTCTCGGTGCGAGTGAAGGGGTCCCGATGGATCGCTGCACAGTGTGCCGAGATTGCTATGGGTTGGGAGCCACTGAGTTTGAAGCTCTTGTAAAATATTCTGTTTCTTTTCGGTTGAATATTAAAGAGAATAGTATGGAATGCAAAACCATTTAATTGACATTGCCGGACATTCTTCACGTGTACATTCGAAATTCAAATTTGCGAACATTTAATTTTAGCCTAGCTGAAGAGCTTTAATTATAAAACTGGGTTAAGACTGTTCAAAATCGTAGTTGTAGGAGATGATTAAAACCACAAGAATACAATTACCCCCTCTAGAATTAATTCTCACAATTAGGAGTAGTGGTACAGTCACCTTTACTCATTATTTTGTTAATTTCCACAAAAATTGTGTCATGAGCATTGTCAGTATTTTAGGCCGTTTACTCTTGCACCTCGTTGCGCTTCGAAATTTCGATGTTTTCTAAGCTAGTTTGTTTCATCTATTATCTCAGAACATTCAAGATTTCAATAATCAATATACATTATAAAAGTAAGCGTAGTGTGTATGTGCGTGCCGCTACAACTCCGCAATCGACCCTCCCAGCCCCTTGGGGGTTATATGGTAAAGTAGCCCTCCATCCCCACCCATGAAGAAGGTTTTGGTTTTTGAACTGCCGAGGTTGGTTTCGGAGATATGGGTTTCAAAAGAGAGGAAATCATGC
>LYUA01001007.1:542005-552724 GCA_002093875.1 Calopteryx splendens | reverse complement strand
ATATATATATATATATATATATATATATATATATATATATATATAATAAACGGTATAGACCCTTTTACACTTCTTGGGGAACACCAGAGGGTATTTATATAATTGAAAGTCAAGCTGTATGTTGATACTTTTTTGTTTGTTGCTGGGGAGAAAGTCTTGGCTCTAATTAATTACCGTTTTATTTAGGTAGTCCTGTTGCCACGAATATCAATTCGTCAAGAGGAACTTTATCAGGAGTTTCCTTGAAATACAAAATTATCACGTATTTTTCTTTCTCCTGGTTTTAGAATGTCTTAGTAATAGATCTTATTTGTTTTGGTATTAAAAAAAAACCGTTTTGATAAGTTGTGACCGTGGGTAGTATTGTGATCAACTTTTATGCAGAACAGGAATGTAAGCTAATTGAATGAAAAAATCAACAGTTATCTTTATGTTCAATTTTTGTGGTCGGGGTGAATTGGGGCTCTAGGCTCGTGTAATTATTAGAGAATAATCCTGCGATCAGACAAGTTACAGAAGAATTTTAAGGGGGAAATTACAACATAACTTATGTTTTCAATAAATTAACTAATGTATAAATATGAAATCCAGAAAATATATTTGAAATATGTTTGCGAATATTATATGTATGGTTTAAATTCCTATTTTATCTCAATTATCTTACTTACGAGTCCTCCGCATTATCTGGAGCCATTGGCACGATAAAATAGTTTTAATTGAAACTTTTCAAGGAACATTTCCTATGATTCTTTTAGACTCTCTTCAAGCTTCACACATTAATTTTCCTCTTTCCTATCATCATAGATAATTTTGTTCCAATATGTATATTTTTTGATAAATTCATTCTCCTTGTAAAAATGAGAGCCATTTCGAAAGCTACGCTATCGTAATTTCCACTAATTACGTAACCGGTAACGATAAAGTTTTCCAGACACGTAAGGAAACATAGATTTCTAACGCTTACGGTTTGCATTTTCCGGAAAATATGTTTGTCCTTTTCGTATTGATTGAAGAACAATATGGTTTATTGAAAGCACTTTATCAAGAAGTACATCACCTTTAACTTTAAATACGGTAAATTTAATACCATTCCCGTTCTTTCTCAACTGAAGGGGGCTGGTAAATTTATTATTTACTAAGAAATTAAGCCCTTCTCATTTCTCATTCGATGGAAAAGATACTTAAAACTGTTTGTGAAGTAAGCAGCGGTCTTTCTAGGTGCTCTCGCATCTAATATTACTTCGGACCGTAAACAGAGATATAAAAACAAAAGCAACAGAGGTAAACCTCAAAAACCACAGAGAGTTCGGAACCGGCAACTATCAGATTACACTGTGAGTGAGTATTTCTCTTTAAATTAACCTTATCGGTACCTACCTTTGAGAAAGTAAGATTTTTTTGCACTCGACGACAAACTGTCGTATTTTAAATTCTTCTTCTCATATTTTCCTCATGGAACGAGTCATCATCATCATATTCTTTCAATCCTAAGATTGGTATATTGCAGCCCTCCATTGTTTACTATCCAATGGAATGAGTAAAAGGACATTTTTTTTTACAAAGGCTGTTGGGAACCAATAATATCTACCTGCCTTATTGCCATCCAATTCCAACGCCGTCTGCAAAAACACCCTCTCCTCCGCTTCGCCAATATTCTTCCTTTGATTATGACCTCCAGCATTCCACCTCCTTTCAATATCCACCCACGCATTCAGTTTTCTGGAATATCTCATAGCAGCCTCATCATTTCTCCCACCTTCTCCAAGGTTTAGACTTCATCATTCCTCTTCCTCCCTCGACCGTCATCTCCCTTATGGCCAGAGGTTGAGAATCTACCTGATATAAGTAGGTTTTGGAATGTCCCTAATACTCTGTCATGTGTATGCCTTTCACTCAAATCTCTTCTTGCTTGCCCCTACGTCTTTTCGACCTACAGTTCTTCGTACTTTTTTACCAGCCTACATGGCGTCTTAAAATCCTCTCCCCGTCTCTTGTTCACTTACCTAGCATTCTCTCATCCTATTGCATGCATTTCCTCCACCCATTTTTCTCTAACATTCGCTCATCCTCTCGCCTTAAAGATAAGGTTTCTGGTCCCTAAAGTGCTTCTTTCTTTTTGTTTTTTGTTTCTAATCTATTCTTTACTTCATTACTCAATATACCTACCTGCCAGAACTTTCCTCCTTAAAACAGCCTCTTTTACCAGCGATCTTCTTCCTTTATCCAGCAACTTTTCTGTTTCTACCACTACCCCCATTTATCCTCCAAAATACTGTCCAAATGCGTGGAATGCTGAACCTGCTCTAGTTTATTCTCTCTCACTTAAATGATTAGCTTGAGAAAGAATGTCATCACTTTTATTTCCTTGAGTTTAATCTTTACCCCATACATATCGCACGGTTCCTGTTTATAAATTAACAGCAACTCCAATCCCTTGGCAGCAGAACCAACAATTGCTTGATCATCTGCAAACCTAGCTGAATTAATCACCTCGCCTCGCCTTCATTCTTACATCATTTCCTCTTTCGCATTTTCCTTCAATTCCTCAACCTTTCTTCCACACATATAGCTATATTTAAACATACCGGCGATAACGGACGACCCTGTCTTACTCCCCTGCCTATTACAGCCCAACCCCATTATCCTTACGCTACTTCTGTTTATGCCATCTAATCCATGTGTTGCTTTCGATTTAGTTCTAGTTTCTAATAATATTCTCATTACCATGGCGTCACGTGTTCATTTGCCTTTTCTCAACCTGAACTTATCTTCGCCAAACTAGCTATTTGCCCGATTCTGTAAACTTCTATTGATGGATCTTAGCCTATTGCTAATTTCTTTCTCTCTATCCACATATTTAAACCATTTTCCTTTATCATGACTTCACAAAAGCTTCTAATCTACGGTATGCTGTTATGCCATGGTAATGAATGGAATTAATGAAAAAGAATGTTTATATTCGAAAGTTACATTGTGTCGCTAGAATCAAAACAGCGTATAGTTTTCATCTGGTCGTGATTGATAATATTTATGTTTTTTTTAAAATTAGTCATAGCCTTGATTTTTTTCTTTGATAAAAATGTATATTTTCGCTTCCACTTATGATTTCCATTCACAGTAATCAATCCAAACATTGGCTTTGACAGGCGAGGGTGTATTCTCACCCCGGACACATTTATTAGTTTCTGCGATAGCGTCGATCTTATTAGGTGATATCTTATCACCTAATAGATCTTATTGCGTCGCCATTAATAATTTGAATAACTTATTCACGTATAAGATTTCCCAATTTCGCCTAATGTACACACCAATATTTAATTAAATAATTTATAATTAAACAATTCTTGCCACGCATTCAAATTACACATTTTTTTAATGGACAACGAGCCTAATTTGTAAGGAAGCAGTCTTTTATGTTAGCGACTGTAGTATCTTTCTGTTGTAAAAATGTGAAACTTATTGTTAGAATAAAATTCCTACATTTTAATATCCACTTTTTAAGAATTAAACAACATAGGTAATCTCCTACGATAATCATAAAAGTTTATATCTTTTCGTTTTATTTTAATGCACCATTGTATTAGTGTACCTACCTACTCCATTTTGATGCAGAACACTGAGATCAGCGATCAGCTTTATGCCAAGATTATTGTGAGATGAAGAAGTAACGTGGTAAACCAACTGGTTTTTTTAAATTCTTGAGAATGGTTATATTAGCCGCTCCTTCTACCATGGAAGGAATCTCGCAACCAATTTTAATTCATAAGTCGAGCAAAATTATAAATTATGTTTTATAAGTGGTGACACTTTTATATCCTTGACTAAGCCCCAATGATGATGATTAAAGACACTCTAGCAGTTGGACGTAATAGGTATGTAATTTCTACCCTAAATATCTTCACATGAATCCTTATACTTAAAAGTCACATGCTATGGATACTTAAATAAAAATATTTCAACGATCATATTCCAAATAATCCGAGATTTTTGGGAAATCAAATAAATGAGTATTAAAGTGAAGCTAAAGATAAGCTATATTCATGATAATGAAAGTAAATAGTAATATCCACAGTGATTAACTGAAAACAACTCGTTTACATCCTATTGGATCAGCGAAACCACTAAAATAACACAAAGGATAAAGTTGACGCTTCAAAGAAAAGCGGAGTGTAGCAGTTGAAATGTCATACTTGTGGTGTATTGTACATTGGTCAGACGGGAAAGATTTTTAACTATGGAGTAAAATGACATGCACAAAATGTACCGTCATCATATGTTGCGACCCAATTAACGAAGTCTTCACATTCACCAAGCTGGTTCTGGTCCTTCATTTAGAATAAAATGGCCGCGGATTCGATGTGCTTGGACAATTGGAAACTGTGCAGCAGAAAACGTGAGAATAATTTCTAAAGGGCATTGCATTTTTTATAAATTCTCCCCTCTTGGCGATAACCTTCCATATCCCTCCTGATTCTGACAAATAATAGACCCCGCAGTGACTGATAACATCTCTTCCTCAACCCACCCTTTACCAATTCTACCCCACCCAGTTTATCTTGAATATACACCACTCCGGACTTGAAAAACAATTGTTCATTTTTTTGTTCCTAAATGACACATTTGCATTGAAACGTCTTTGTACGCTATGAAACATTATGAAAAATGATAAATTGCTTATTTTATCATGCCGAATTTCCACAGCTCATGAAGAATTTTGAGCGCGCTGCCATTCCATTTTATAAATCATAATAATGAATAACTTTTGCGAATCTTAGATTCGTTGCATTCTTTACAATGTAGTGTCTATATTCTCATGACATTAACTATGGAATTCATGGAATACTCTACCAAAAGTCGGCGAAGTCTCTCATCACTAACATGGATTATCGATTCGACGCTATCTCGCTGCCTTCCACATTATCCCTTTACCCCGCCTATCTCCTAATTTCTCCAAGTTCATTGTGCTTACGCCCTTCATCACCTGCCTCTCGTATCACATCCTTGGCCTTTCACCGTAGTAATTTAATTCTAATTCTCCTTCCTTTGTCGTCTTCAGTTACTAATTGTGCCTCAGGATGTCTTCTATTAATATCATAACTACACATGATATGTGTATGAGTGCCGGAAATAAGTGACGACTCGCTTCACTGACACCAGTGCAATATTAAAATGCGAAGATCACAAAAGAAACAAAAACCTTGCTAGTGTTCTTGCTTCTGTTGTTTGAAAAAATATGGTTTATGTAGATTATTAAAGTAGTTTTCATGTCACATATATTTTAAATACTCTTTTTCCCTTTGTTATTTTCCATTTAACAAGTATTATCAACTTAGTGCGGCTCAAAATGTTACATTTATGTTATTTTAATATGTGCTTACAACAAACAGGAGGAAACTATAAGTATAGATGCGAAATACGACGCACTTAAAATCGCCGGGTAACCTAGCGGGATGAATAAATTCCGCGAAGTATTCTTGCATTAACGCCAGAAAACTCTATGACAACTCTGGGGAACTTTTATCGTCATGATATCCACATTCCTTTGTAAAAACTTGTTCTTCCATTTTGTCAGCAACCGCCTCTCGGAATCCCTACCAGGATAAAAAAAAAACCTGGACGAATGAAGTCAAGAAAAAGAAAAAAATAACCTTCTACCCCACTCCCCCCCCTCCTCTTCCACCGCCCCACCCCGACCACCTCATCCATATCGTCTTAAAAATCAAGTCACACAACTTTGCAGTTTAAAACTCACTTCACATCCTCTGGACCGCCTCAGGGAGAATTCCGTCCTCATCATTAATTACAAAAGTCTTCAAGTCAATTCGGTGCATGACGTGCCTCGCGACGCCGCCTCGCTGTTGGAAGTCGCCGGCATTCATTAATCAAGATGACTCGATTGAGAGTCAAAAAGTTTCGTGCTTAGCAGGATTTCTTAACGTGGAAAAATGGCACATCTTTGTCCGCCCAACTCTTGTACCGGCTTCGCAAGTTAAGGGAATATAATTTGGTTCCGTGTTCGGAGCGCTCGTGAGGGAAGGGGGGTCCGCTCCCTTGGGGCGGGGGGGGGGAGGGGGTGAGGGCCCCAAACCACCGGACTCTTCTTCTGTCCGAAGTGAAGAATTTTCTTCGTGGCGCTTCCGTTTGTTTCCCTTTACTACGCGCCTTCTTTTGATCAAATCATCTCGTCGCTTTATCTTGCCCTTACACACCTCCAGAAAGAAAAAAGGCAAGAATAACGCCCATGCATGTCTGTTGCCCACAAGTAGTATTTAGTAGAGGGGAATTCACTTTCATTACTCCTCGAGCTTCTTCATATAAGTAGTAATATCTCACGTATAGGAAAAGGAGAAAATTTTTCCTTGCAAAAAAATCATTAATCTATTTACTACGGACATGTATTGCACATTGTTTTCTATGCTCTGTAGTTAATTCCCAACTTATTACTCATGAACGATGATCATTGTGCCTCATTTGGTTCAGGGTAACATCTTATTATGATAACTATATGTCTTGTTTGAAATTGATGTGGGATTCAATTTTAATGCAGTTAGTTCCTTCAAACCTAGTATTTAAACTGTTCATTCCATTTGAAAGCAGAAGTCATTTTCATTTAAATGCTGATTTATTTTTATAAATTTTAAATAAATATATACCTATTAGATATTGAAGCATGGATTTATTTTCTCCATGTTCCGAGGGGGTTTTCCTATTAAGGAACCTTAAAAATTGTTTCCTTCCTCCCCTCTATCAAGCTCTTATATCCGTACTCAGTAAAAAATCTAGGAGTAGGATCGACTTAGTTCCCAATGGCTAGGGTGCAGTTTCCTTCCCGAGGATTAATCCGACAGATGGTATGTTTGATACTTTTGGGGCTGCTATCCCTTTTCTGCCCCTTTTCAACCCCTCAACGTCCCCCGCTTCAATTCCGTGGGGTTCGAACTCAGGGTATGGGTTCCGGCCTTCTTCAATGGACTCACTTTCTCTCTCTCCCAATCCCGTCTCCGACCCTCTCTCATCCCTCTCCCATACCCTTTCCCTTCCTCTTGTCTGCCCATATACAAAGTCTCCGTATCCATGTACCCCCCTGTAGGGTAGAGAGAGATCCATGTACCCCCCTGTAGAGTACATTAATGGAATTACTAGCGTTGGCCAACAAAGATACAAACATAAAAAAGGGGACAATTGAAGCTAAAGGAAATATGTCAAAGGTACGAACTTATTCCGAAGTAAGCAAAGTCAAAACATTTTCATTTTAAGTTATTTGAGTAATAACTTCATTCCCTTCACTAATGTACTCGTATTCCATAAGAAATTGTCCTTAGGTGCTTATTTTTCCTTAGTCATATACTCATAGATGAGTGCCATTCTGATCCAGAGACTCCTATAATTCTTCATCTCAAGAATCTCTTCCACAATCTCTTCTTTTTTTCAAAAGCCTTGTCACTCTCGAAGCAGCCACTCGTCTCCGTCGGATGCCGTAGATATTATCTCCTCATAGAAGCTACAGTTTGTAATTGATTTTTCAATTAATGTTAAGGACGTTCTGGGTCTTCCTCTTGTCTTCTTTCCCAGAACTTGTACCACCATTGTTTTGCTAAGGAAGTCGTCATGTATTGCTAATTGACCAGTAAGCTTGACTTCTTTTTAGTGGATTATTTGGGAAAGACTTCCACTTTCTTTGACTTCTTCCAGAACTTGTCATATATATTCCTCATGCTCCAACTAGTTTTTTGCTATTCTAATCCAAAACCACATTTCGGCTGCGAGTACTCTATCTTTTTACTATTTTATCAAAGTCTAGTCAAACCTTCACAACCATATGCAAGGTACGCTCCACACAATTTTTTAACAAAACTTTCTCTAGTGGCAATTAATAAGTGATTGTTGACTAACAGGTTACGCTTTCCGTGGAACGTTTGTTTGGTCAGGGATTTTTTCTCTTTGCATCCTTTAAATTTTCATTTTAATTGATAATTTGCCTGTTCAGGTAGCAGATTTCTCTTGCTTGCTCTATGGATGACTTTTCGAGTTTTTTTTAGTAGCTTCTATATTGTAGTTAGTCTTATCTACTGCTATTGATTTGGATTTTTTTTGGACGTTCAATTATCTCTTCAATCTTTCACTGATAGTCGTCAGAGTGTAGTTCATGTCCTTCTCTGATTCCGACAGAACGACTTTGTCATCCGCAAAACGGACACTGTGAATGCTTCATTGTTTTAAGACCTAGGCTCTTTTTTTTCTACCTTTTAATCGCCTTTTTTGTGAAAAGATTGAATTCATAAGGAGACAGATGGCAGCCTTATTTTAATTGTTATTAGGTTTTTTGATGTATCCATATCTTCCAATATTTTATCCCTTAAGTCTTTCGTGTTCCTCAAGACACCTGATTATTTCTTCTGTCAGCAAGGGATTTTGTTTGACCATTGTGTTTGCCCGTCAACATTAATTTTCAAGAGGTTGAGAATTATTATTGTAATTGAGTTGAATCTTCCATCTCTCCAGTCAATTTGTGCCTTTTTCCGATACTTGAAGTAATTTCTCCCAGTCTACCCTATCAAAAGCTTTTTCTGAGACAATAAACGTGACGTAAGTTCTTCCATTTACCTCTAATCTGTGCTCTAATGTATCTTAATGCAAGTACCTCTTCCCTTATCCCTCCCAAAGCCTGAATGGTTCTCTCTCATACATTGGTTTCTTCTGCTTTTTTTACGACACCGATCAAGTTCGAAGTTTCGATGCATGGGATATAAGGGAGTTCGTTCTGCCGTTTATTCATTCCCTTGCATTTTCTTTCTCCGGCTTTATTCTGTCTTGCTTTCAATGATATTTGATGGCAGGGCATGGCTTTCTTGTAAATTTCAGAGATTCTTTTATGCATTTATTTAAGCAATTGATTGTCTACATATGTTAGTGGTTCTTCCGTTATTCCCTCAATCCTTGCTGCCTTTTTGTCTATCAAGGTTTTCAGTTTTGAGTCGAACATCAATTTACTTACTGTGGACCCTCGTAAATCCTCCACAGCAATTTCTTCGTCTTCTATGTATTCTGTCGGATCTCCAATGCCATCTCATCCGTAAAGATCTTCGATACATTGCTTCCACCAGAGGACTGCGTCTTTTTTATGGAATTATGCTACTGGCTTTTTTTTAACAGTGTTGATTTTTGTTTTCTATACCTATATACTGAACAGTCTTAATGGTGGAGTACAATTTACCTAGGGTGGCACTGGCTAAATCTTTTTCGATTTCTGCACATTTATCTCCTATTCAGTTCTCCTTCTATTCTTTATATTTCTTTGCTAATACGTTTTTGATGGATCTATATCTTTCAATATCTTATCCCTTTTAAGTCCTTTATGTCCCTCAAGCAACCTGAGTATTTCTTCTGTTATCCAGGGTTCCGGGCTTCCGGAAAGCTTTACAATTTTCGGAATTCCGTAATTTTCATAGCATTATTTTTTAGATTAGAAAATACTTGTCTATTGTACAATCGTTGTCACATGCAACATTTATAATATCCTAAAGTGCTCGTTTTAGTAAGAATTTTGATTTATTTGTTAGATTTGATATTTGGGTAATGAGTTTGCCTGGTGGACAGATCATTCGACTAGTGAGTGGAAACACAAGTGTTGAAATCCTCTAAATACTCCCAGGTTCCCAAAAACGGTGATTTTCTGAGTAACATATTTCTGAGAAGCCATAGATGGCACATCGATCCCTGAACGTAATTGCTTGAGCTTATCACGCCAAAGGTCATGATACTTACGAGATGATCCACTCATCAAACCATCCTTCGAGTTGATTACATTGATTAATGTTTACGGTCCACCTAATAACGTTTCTTATAGGACGGAGGCCTATGACGGAGGTAGCACCGTACTTGAAGGTTAGCAACGCGGTACATGGTCACGTATGCCAATCATTCATGTGCGCTCCTCATTTCATGAATATACGTTTCCACATATTTGAGCCTGATACCATCGAATTCAAGTGTATCACGCTTCAATCGATTTTGAATCCGAACCTTGTCATGAAAATCAAGCAGACCGGCCACCGCCTCATTGTATAATCTGAAAGAATGACAGTGGTGTAAAACCTAATGTATATATATAGTTTTTCTTCACAAAAAGCATATACGCCTAATAATTCTCATTACTGAAAAAAGATGTTCATAAAAATTAAATTATTGGTAATTCTATTTAATAAACATTTTCAAAATATTGTGAAAAATTTAAAATGAAAAGAAAATTATAGATTTTTTAAAATTCTCTCAGGGATTCTTCTCTGCAGCATTAATTAAAGCATTGTTTATTAAAGCTTAATCTGTTGCTTCAACGATGAATTGTCACTCTGGACGCTGAAAATTAAAAATGTTTATTTTATATACCTATAGCCTAGGTCATGAAATGGATGGAAATGGTTTGGGAATTTTTCAATTTTTCTATTCAATTAAACGGGGTAATAGCTAATGCGGAACATTTACACCCAGAAAATGGCGGAGTAATGGTTTATGGAGTATGATCAAATTTTTAGCTCACTTTTGCGTCCACTCCCATATCCCCGTGTATCTCCTTTTATTCGGAGAATTTCTCGGGTGAAAACATGCACAAGATACGGGGTCAAAGCGGGTATCCTCTCAGCGGGACGTCAAACCCACTCCCGCGCCTGAGCCACGTGAAAGCGAAATGGAGAAGACAAGCGGAGAGGGGGTGGAGGGGGA